>PVIH01010235.1:45615-77061 GCA_004025045.1 Sigmodon hispidus | reverse complement strand
AAAAAAAAAAAAAAAAAAAAAGAAAGAAAAGAAATAGAAAAAACAGAACAAGTCAGCAGGTTTCTAGCAAAAGTCACATTCTTCGTATGTATACTCAGAGCATTTTGCTTTTGCAACCAGACTGAGCACATCAGATTCTTAGTGTCACCTCTAAGGAATCTAGGGAAGCAAGCAAGATCACCATCTACTTTCCTCATCTGGAGCTCAGAATCTATTGTTTCAGAAGAGTATACAGTTTTTTACATTTTCAATGAACTCTCATCTTAATGTTCCTTGATCATTTCTAACAATTGGAAACAAACTGAATCTCTTATGATAGGAGAACTGCTAGATAAATTATTGAGACTCATATCATTGAAACATTGTCCAGTCATTTAATAATTAGTATTATAATACACATCATGGCAACTTGGAAAAATTTTTGGGAGTAACAATGGGAGCAAAAGATGTGAAACTGTGTGACTTCTAGTGAGCAGAATAGCTTATGGAGTAATCTTGGGAAAATTAGATTGGGTTACATGTCTTGTGGGAAATGATTCTGTTTTGGTCTCTTGTAGTTTTTGCCTTTTTGCTAGAAGATGCACTGGCTGTCTTTGTTCCAAATGATAATTTCAAGATTATTAGTGTAGTGGATAAACTTGAAAAATAAAGACAGTATCTCTGGAGTGTAGAGAAGGCTCATTTACTGCTCATTACAAAAGACTCAAGTTTCCTACACTGGATATTTTCTGTTGCACCTAAACTTACATCATTCACATTTCAAGCATCCCTGGTCTTCTCTGTGGTTCTGTATGGAATCAGGGTTCAGGAAATTGTTCAGAATTTTAATATTCTGGCTACAGATACTACTGTGAGTGATAAAGTCCCCTGATCTAGGAGTCTTCAGTCCTTTGTCAGTGTTGATTACAGCATGGGAAGAAAACGGATTAATTTGCAAGTGAGGTTTACACTATAAACACACATTCTCCTGTTTAAATCTGCTTAACCTGTCTTCAGTAGCATCTCATGCATTTAGGATCAATGGTAGTCAGGGCACTATCCAATATGACAATAATGGCTGATATTTAATGAGTGGGAAAGGATGCTATGTGCCATATAATTTTCACAGTGACCCAACCTGTACCATCTACTAATGACAGATAAAGATAGAAACTTGGTATGTTTTAGAAGAATCAGAGTCATACCACCTAATCATTTCTTTTGATTTCATTTTACTAATCTTTCTAATCTCTCCTTAAACCTCCTTTTCAGAGTCCCCTCCTGTCCTCATTTTTACCTCTGATCTTTTTCTTTGTCACATTTTATGTTCACTGTAGGATTAACCAACAGGTCCTCTCATTGCTTGTTTGTGCTTTCTTCCATTTTCACACATAGGTGAAGGTAGGAGGTCAGTTTTGTCCTCCAAAGCTTTCACAGGATAGGTACTGTGAGTGTTTTGAATTAATAAACATATCTATTTATGGAGTATATTCCAGTGACTTAAAGCAATTCATAATTTTGTTTATATGATGCTGAACTCATTATTCTCAAAACATCTGGCCATGAAGCTATTTTGCTTTAGTTTAAACAAATATTCGATTTATATTATTAAAATAAATACAATATTAGAGTTTTGTCTCCAAAGGGAAGTTTGAGAGGCATTCTCAGAATCTGTAAAATACAGAATTATAGAAAATATAACTCAGAGTGAATGTTAATGAATGTGGAAGACAGATCGACATATCAACTATTGTTTTTTCTTGGTAACATATACACTTGGTGGACCATTTACTGAGAGCTATATCATCTGGAATATTTTATCTCAACTGATTGTCAAGTACTTCTACTCATTAAATGTCATAAATGCCCCACTGACAGAGACAGAGATCTTTCTGTGTTTCTGTGAGTTCAAAGCCTAACAACCAAACAGTAATTATTCATACCTTTAATCCTAACTCTACGATATGACGTAGACTTGAACAAAAAATGAAACAATTGAGTAAAGAAGATATTTAAGGCAGGCACAGGAAGACATTGTGGTAATCTGTAGAAATGACAAGTTAGACTGAGGACTCTTGAAGATAGCTTTTACCCTTAGAAGTTGACTGGGTGAGAATTGACTGTGGTCTGTTTCTTCTCTCTGAAATTACAGCTTTCCTCCATATCTGACTCTGAATTTTCATTAAATACCCACTAGAACTTGTGTTTCACTACTTTTACAGAACAGGGTAGTCTGAGTTAAATACAAATGAAAAAAAAAACACTGACTTTGTGAATCACGTATGTTTGTAGCAATGATGTATGTAGTATTTGATGTATGTAGCAATGCAAGGCACTTTCTACAAGCTACTTCAAGTTCTAAATAATCTTTGAAGTAAACATTGCTTTTCCATTTTATACATGACCTCACTGGTCCTTAAAAATCCCAAGGTCACTGGGTTAATGAATAAAGATGATAGATGACAAATACGTAAAACCAACAACCAATCAACCAGATTGCCATAAATAACCTTGAAACAGCCCATGTCAGTGGGTTTCCAAATCTGATAAGTAAACCATATCAAAAGGACTTGTCCCCTCTTCAAGGGCCTTAGATTTTAGTGATGACAGACAAATCTATCTATCTATCTATCTATCTATCTATCTATCTATCTATCATCTATCTATCTTTCATCTATCTTCTTCACTATCTATATATCACCTACCATCTATCAATATCTGTTGCTCTATTTCATTTCAGACTAAATACATGATATGCCTTTGTTAATTATTTAGAAAACTAAAAGATACAAGAAAAATACACAATTACCAAGAAGGAAGAGTCAGTTCCCTTCAAGGCTTTCCAGGAAAAGGTTACATAGAAGTGGACTGAAGCTCTTCCACTGACAGTTTAGATGCAGAGGCTATGACAGTGTTAAATGTGGGGAGACAGCTTAGGAAAGAAGGCAGAAATGACATTAGGAAAGTCCCTCATCAGAGGTCTACTGTATCTTAGACACTTGAGCAAAGCATGAATTGGATCCAATTTAACAATAACAATTGTGGGTAATACTTAATGAGTGGGAAACAATGCACTCAGCATGTTGCATGTTACAAGTAAGAAATGCAGGCAAAATATAACAACAGGCATATGTGGAAAACCTGAACACAGATGAGAACATACAGGACAAGGATGTGGGGTCTTTCTTTGGGTCACACTGAAGGAATGAAGACAGAGCTACATTGGAATAGGATGAAAATTATTTTCAAATACTTACATGCTGTCTTTAGTATTTCAGGATTATAATAGTATACTAGCTAGAAAAAACACCTAATAACCTAATAATGTGCTTGTATGTAAATGAACAAACAGATGGATTAATATGTGCAGTAGGATAGAATGTTCAATAACTATTATTACTGTAATGATTATAATCTCCTCTTGACTTTACTAATAAAGAAAGATTATGATTAGAATTAGCAAGATGTTCCTAAGAAAGCTATGAGTTCCTTCCTGCTTTCTTGTGACCCACATGTGTCATTCCAACCTGTGACTTCACTCTTGTTTCCTGTTTTTAGGTACCTCCAAATAATTAAAATTTGTCCTATAGGTCATGGTTTAATTTTTTAAAGAATATTTATTTATTTGTTATGTATACAGTATACAAAAGAGGGCACCAGATGTCATTATATATGGTTGTGATGTCATTATAGATGCGATGGATGTAGTTGCTGGGAATTGAATTCAGGACCTCTGGAAAAACAGTCAGTGCTCTTAACCTCTGAGCCATTTCTCCAGCCTGGTTTAACTTTTTTTTTTTAACCATGAATATTTGGGTTACTATTTCAAGCATAGTAAAATATTTACTTGTGTAATGAGTATTAATTGAGGTAATAATTATTGCTCATGACTATTTTGAGTGGGTCACTGGACAGCAACAGGACATAATAAGCAGCCACTTTGCCTTTAGTGGATTTTATTTCCTTCTCTAATTGAAAAGTAGGTTGAATAAACTTAAGAAAAAGCAAGATATCACACAGCCATTAGTAGACTTAAATTTAGAATACCAAAATGATGGCTAAGGGAAAGCAACATATCTGCTATAGTAGAATATTTATTATCAAGTGTTACACTACACAACCTTGGTCAAATAGTTACCCTTTTAGAGGCTGTTGTTGTGCATGTAAAACGGAGAATACAGAAGTACCCAATCCCCAGGGCTCCTCTCAGTACTAATACTTAAAGGTATCTAGCTTCCAGGGGGAATGAATACAAGGGGAATTCTTGTCAGTAAAATGAGTATCATTCTCTCGTGTCCTGCGACTGACACTATCATCTGCTGTCCCACTTTGGCTGCCTTCACTTTGGTGAGCATAAGAAATCAAAATCCTCTGGAAAAAAAGCAGTAATGGCCTATTATTAGGCAATATTTAACATGAAATGCAGGGAACTTGTGGTAAAAAAAGAGAAAAAAATTTCACCTTGCAAGTTTGTTGAGGTTAATTTTGAATTTACGATGAAAAGAAACAGATATAAATTATCCTGAAAAAAGAGAGATTCACGATGGAATATCTGGTGTTATGGTGTCATTCATGATGGAATATCTGGTGTTAAACATAACAATCATTAATTGTTATGTTTCATCAAAAATTCCTGGGTGAAGAAAAAGGACTTTAACTCCTGAGAATAATGTTCAAGGGTTTGGGAACATCACAGCTTCCTCTTCTGGTCCAGCTTCCCGTGAAACATTTGATCCGGGTCAGTACCAAGAAAGCTTGGGAAGACTCCCTCTGTTCCAGTCAGGAAGCTTCAGTGTCTCTATGGCTTGTTTTTGCCCTAAAAAGTGATCCAATGGCTAATCTAATTAGGTTTGATACCTGCAGATGTGGGAGGTGTGACTAATTTTGCTAAGGTCTAAAAACAAAACTAAGAATTGTATCTGAGTCCTTTGTTCGTCATTAAACTAAATGAACAGTTCAATAATAAACCCAGCAGAGCAAATCCACACAGTAGATTGTATACACTATGTTGATGTGTTGAACAGAAAAGGTGTCAAACAAATAGAATTGCAGTCACTAAGAACCACTTGAGACCTTAACCGGCACTGTGAAACTATACACACACTATGCCATGACACCACAAGATTAAAGCACAGCTTTTGAGTAGTCATTAGAATGACACACAATGACCTCAAAGCAATAGCATTGGCACTAAGACACACTGGGCTAACAGATGATGTTTGCATTAAGTTGATATTTTCTGCTTCCCAAGGGGTCAAGGACCTACAACACAACGAACATCACATGGGCAGGGAGTAGAAGCCCTAGTGGGAACTTGTTTTCTGGGATGATTTCATTAGTTCTACAGAAGATACACAGGTAAAGAGAGTAGTTATTTAAACCTTGTGTTTTTCATACACCTGAGTTGACAAAACATTTTGGTTGCCGTTGATTATGCTAACAGCTATCAATGTAGCAGTGGTTTTGAGGAAAGCACGCTGGGCATTTGAGTACCTACTGTGTGTTTGGCAGTACTTGAGCTCTAGAAAGGACACTATCAAATTCATACTAATAGTATTCAAGAGGATTATAGAAGTTCAGTGAGACAAGACTATGAAAATACATAATTTGAGAGGAATACAAAACACTCTTTTATTAAATAATAACTTGTCAATCAGTGGACAAAACATAAACATAGCTTTAGAGGACAGAGCGGTCACAAAGGTTGGGATATTTAGGAAAGATTCATAGAGGCAGTAAATCTGTGAGGCAGTTTTGGGAACAAAGCTAGACAAAGCACAGAAAAGCGGCACCTTGTGGAGGGAGGGACCCGAAGCCAGAGGGTGCTGAGGGGAGCGCCTGAGCAAAGCCGGAAGCGGAAACAGAGGCAGCTGTCTTCCTGGAGGAGTCAGGTAATATGTCAGCAAAGGGGTTAGTATAGAAAAGTACTTTTTCATTCTTTATTGCTTTTCCTCGAGTTACTCTTTTCTCTGTGTTATAACTCCACATTAGCAGAACTCAAAGGCTAAACCTGTAATTTTTTCCTCCTGTGCACCTTGTCTTAGATTAAGTGTTTTGTGAACCAAAGCTTTCATTTCATTTCTTTCTCATGTGTGGGATTTTGCCTTTGTATTTCCGACCAGCTCCTCAGTACACAGTGTTACCAGTGACACATAAGCATGCTGGCTTTACAACATCCATTCCGTACATTATTGTTGGACTATGCTGCCTCTAAAATTCTCAACACCACTTTTTAACTGGTTAACCCTACAATATGGAGTTATTAAACTACTTTACTATCCAGTGGTATCAAAGATCCCACCAAGCCCCTAAAAGACATTCTTTCCCAAGGTTGTGCAATAAAACAAATTTAGAGAGGAAAATCCAAGGGAAAAATGTATGACAATCTTGATGCCTGCTTTTAAGGGAAAAGCAAAAGTTTCTTTGGCTTATGCAATTTCAGATGTGTTTCCTTATTTTGGTGTCTTGAAAGTGTGCCGAGAACTTATTGATCTATCCATCTGTTGTAGAAGCAGCAGCTTAGTGCAGTGTAAAGGAGAATTTAGTAAATCAGCAATGATAATAACAAAAGCACAAAAGCAAAAATCAAAATTGTATTTTGCTTTTCTGTGAAGGCAATTCTGTTCTGTAGCTGTACAGTGGAGAGAAGAAAGAAAAAACAAGACCCCCACTTACATATGTGAAGCGTACTTTGTTAAAAGGAGAGATAGGAAAAGCTATTCCTCTCCCCTCCCCCCAGCCTCCTGAATCAAATGTTATATGGGAAGGGAGATGAGATAAAGCAGAAGGGCAATGGGATACATGTGACATGAGATCAGAGTGGTGACTATGGAGGAGGTAGAGGGGCACCGGAAAGAGTGGGCAGGGGTGGAGTGGGGTGGGGGGAAGGAGAGGAGTATGATCAAAGTGTACATAGATATATGATTGCTATATATGCACACATATATAATAGTTATTGTTCTGTATTCTAACTTCAAAAATTAATAAAAAGGGAAACATAACCAAAGTGGTTTCAAAGGAAAACCACCACAGTTAACAGTAAAGCAACATTATTAATGAATATAAACATATAGTAATTATCAAATTTATGAGTGGGTTATCATATCTAAAATTTGTTCTACTTGGGCTTCCTATGTTGATGGATTACAAAGCCTAAAACCTAAACCCAAGGGATTTTGGAAAGAGGATTCCCAGTCAAGATTTTAGGCTGTCCTTATATGAAGGCAGTTGAAAGCATCAAACAGTGGTACCATAGGAATATTGCTGACTCTACAGGGGCCAAGAACACACAGCAACAACATCAACTTACCATATTATTTGTACACAAACATGGCTTTCGGTCTAGGTTATCACTACACTGTGTGCTTTTGTTCTACCATAATTTCATAAAACAAGCACCTAAATTAGCAGGAATTTCAATCTCATGGAGGCTTCTGTCCAATGATAGCAATAGTGTGAGCATGTGAACATTGAAAAGTTATTCTCTAATTTTGCTTATTGGTAACTTTGTTCACGGTTGGAGAAGAGCTTATTAACAATGATATTTAATTAGTGAGGCAAAGTGGGAAAGAGGCTGCTGTACCCATTAGAGCTCTCTCTTTCATTTCAAACTAAATTCTCTCACTTGCCTCAACTCATACTCTGTTGAGTATTTCTCTCTCAGTATGTATATTATGTATATTCCTTATCTCTTATTTTAATCATCACAATAAATTAACATATTCTGTTCTTAATACCTTTTCAGCAATGCACCCACAGCATCACCCACTATATAAACTTCTAATTGTTTTCCTGATTGCTGTGGTTTCTTCTATTAGGTTGGGTGGACCTTCAGGAAAGGGCTATGATAAATTTGTCCTCATATTCAAAACACAAAGTATGGAGTTGTAGTGGGCTCATACAATATAGGAATAAATAAGTAAATAATTATTTCAGTATTTTTGAATTTATACTGTACTTAAAATACTGTAAGGGGCTGGAGAGATGGCTCAGCCATTAAAGGCTAGGCTCACAACCAAAAATATAAAAAACTGTAAAGACTTAATGTTCTCTAGGCACATGCTTAGACACCAGGAATTGAGGAAATGATCTAAACATGGCCCTCCAGCTTATTGTCTAGGGGATAAAACAGATAAATAGAATCTAAGAATAATAATAACAAATGCTACACTTATAAAGTAGGCCTACTTTCAGAGCTTCACAAGGATGAAGTAGGCCTTCTCTACCAGGCCAATAGTATCAGGCAAGTTTCTAGATCAAGCACAGCAAATGCACTTCTTGAGTAAATTTGAACTTACTATACATGTGCATATGCTGGCCAGTGGGACCTGGCATTGCCAAGTCAAGGGGAAGGGTAAATTTGCCTGTCAAGAGAGCATCTGGCTTTATATGTGGGTGTTGGAGATTTGAACTTATGTCTTCATGCATTCAAAGCAAGTCCTCTTATCCAATGAGCCATCACCTCAGCCCCATAGGACTCAGCTTAAAACTCCATGCTGCCAACAGTAAATTAATAGTAATATAGAAATGCCTATTATGTAGATTTTGTGTTAGGATCAGTAATTATGTTTGCAGACCACTTAACAGAATGTAAGTACTTATTAAATGAAAACTATGTAATAGAGTTTTAAATATAAAAAGTCTGGAGATTTCCAGCTCTTCTGAATAAGTGATTATTTCAGTAATCTGTCAGAATAGGCATAACCTCTAAACTTCTTTCCATTTAAGTGACTTTATATTATTTTACCTGAGTATTTAAGGCCATAGGGCACAATCTTCATTTCACTGTTGCTATATGAATTCCTAAACATTTATGTGGGCTTTTAACAGGTTGTTGAACAATAATCCTATAGATGATCTTCACAGCTCTAATGTGTGAAACACTTTTCTGGTATTGATGGCCTTACTATTTTCAAGGTTTAAAGAGCATAGACACTATCTTTTGTTTGACCATCCTTTCTGGTCATATTATGTGTTATTTAAAGATAACTTAGTGACTGAAGATGTGATATACATGTCAGGTCTGTTTGAAACACGGTTCCTTCTCATGTTCATTTATAGTAGGTGTAAGGAATATGAGCAGAGAAAGGGATTCCTTCACCTTGCCAAGTACTGACATTTGCTTAACAGGTTGAACAAACAGGCAGAATGACCGGCACTGATATAAAGTCCATTTGCGCATCTTAATCTGTTCCTTTTCAATCTTCTAAGTTTGTTGAATTGATTTTGTTTTATTACCTTTTACAGGGTCAATTAGAGTATCCAAGAAGGCTCTCTCTATGTACCCTCATTGTGCCTTTGAAAGCTGAATAATACACATTCAATGATTGAAATCCTTTAACTTATGTCTGAGGCATCTGTAAATGGTATGACCTCACTAGGTGTTGCTGCCCATGAAGTACAAATGAAACTAACTTTGACAAAAAATAGATGTCATTTTTTTGCAATGTACAATAGATATGTTGATTAATTCTTGTTTCTGTGGCCTGATTTGGACACCAGGAGTCCTAGAGTCAACTTTATCCACCATTCCACAAAGATGGCTGGAACGTTTTCTCCTATTTACTGAGTCTTATCTCTTTTTCCTGAGTATAGAAGAGCTCCCACCAAACATAAACTAACCCTTTGAATTTTGAGACCGTCAGTCATTACATGATAGTCACACTTGCCTTCCACTCTGCTCACATGGACAACATGTGACCTGATTTTTATCCACAAGGAACTGACAGGGAGACAGCCTAGTTTACTCTTATGCAGTTTTATTATTAAAGGAAAAAGTTGTTAATTTGTTCAAATTGTTCTATTTAGTTAGTCATTTGACAAGTAATTGTGTAAATGAATAACAATATGGTACTTGTATGTAATGGAGTGCCAACAGAATGAAAAGAATCAAATCCTGTCATCTGAATTATTCTTTCTTGAAATATATTATTTCTCTGCTCACTATGGAATGGGATTTCATGTGGAAGAACAGTAAGTCACTTGCAATCCACTCAGTAACCTTTTTTGGACCCAGTAACAAAAAACTGTCTGAAGATTGTCCAGTCAATGAGAGGTGGGACTAGAGAGAAGCTGCATGGGGAGAACACTGGATGTCTTCTTGTTAACAGAGGGACAGAGGGAATACTCCATGACTCTGTGATGGCATCTCATTATGACAAGGGTAAGAGATAAATCAGAGAGACTTTATAAAGAAAACAAATCAACTCTAGGGAAGAGAGCAAAACAGACAGTCAGAGTCGAGACTGTGATGTATAGGAGGTTTCTCATTAGAGCTTTAGGGGATAGCATTCATGATCAGCAGCTGCCTGTTGTCTCATAGGGCAAGGACTGCTTCAATCTACCATGTCCTTCATCAGTGTCCTATCTCTCTTATGGGAACTTTTGAACTCTGATACTTTCAAAGTAGATCATCTTCTCAGAAAGTGAGTGTTCTCAAAACTGAATGTTAATAATACCCAACCAAAATAGCCTGTATCTGTCTTGTCTGTTTCCCTGCTGGAGAGACAGTCTAAATGAGAGGCTGATTTTATGGGTCACAAAGACCCCAGAGGAAAGTGCTCCATTACTAAAATCAGGGCAGGAAATATGGCTGGGACAGAAACACAGCCGCTCTAGAAGATTAGAGGAGATAAGGAAGGCTATTCCTCTCTCTTGGGCAAGACCTCTTTCTGGCCCAGCAGTCTTACACACCACATGTCCAGGGGCATATGGGTGTCTGCAGGAGGTAGTCTGGACTCCTAACTGACTGGAGTAGCTGTTGAGGGTAGCAGGAATCTCTGCCAAGAGAATATTTTAAGAGATGAAAAATGCTTCACTTTGTAGTTTCCAGATATGACACAGAAACTGTAAGTCTAGCTTAGGCAGGGGTTCCACACAGAGATGGTTGGTAAAGGAAGAGATGCACATGGAGGGAGTATTGTTAAGGAGATAGACAGGGACAAATGTCATAAGACTAAGTAAGATGTTATAAGCAAGGGGCGCCCTGTGGGACAATGCTGAAGAAAATGGCTGGGTGCATTGTGGGAATGGCTGAGACTGTGAGTGAGTCACCAAAGCATGCTGCAAAGAAGGAAGAAGAAAGGGCAGAAGTCCAGGAATTATAATGGGATCTGGCCAAAGGCTTGTGTTGTTTTCCACTTTTCTCCCCTGCATCTCATTTCTCATGAGCAGGGCAACATGCACCTACCACTAACAGATTTCACTGATGGAAAAAATAGCATCTTTTTGAGTAACTACTGCCCTGAGCTTACAGGGGGCAGATAGAAAGAAAGACAAGCAATGATCTGACCTTAGGCTTCCACAAGAGACTCTGAATGCCCAAAACTCAATGAATATAAACTATAACATCAGGAGGAAACAGAAGAAACTGGATCATAGAAGAAAACACACACGCGTGTGCGCACACACACATACACACACACACACGCACACACACACACGCACGCGCACACACACAAGTAGATACATACATGTATGAACATATACATAAGCACACAAATACACGTTCATACACACATACACACACTTGAAATAATGCAAAATACTTTTCTAGATTTTTCTTTTAATACAGGTGGCTGTTGACACTATGTAAAGAAGACCCCATGTAGATCTAGTCACTAAACCTGAAAACAGGATTCATTCACATTTGGGTTGCATATCTGCACACACTCCAATTTAATAATGAACATTTGACAAATACTAAAGGTCGAATTAAACACAGTTTCCTCCTCTGGAAAATATGAAGATTGGAGTAAATTTGCTTGGTCCAACCTCTATCTCTGAACCTATGTTAACCTCTTTATCTGTTAACTGAGAAGCTGGACAGAAAAGTATTTTCACATTGTTCTTGAAGCACATGAAAGGAGACAGGATTTCAGAGAGATGAGAAGTGAGAAAGATCAGTGAGATTCCCATCTCTTACCCCAAAGCTGGGCCCTCTATTCCATTAAGTGGGCTGTTTACAAGACTATCTGCTGTGGAAGGGGAGAGAATCAGCACTTATATTCAACCTAAAAACTATTTACCAGACCATGCTCTGACACATGTCCCTTCTTTTAGAAGAGAGGGAGCTTTTCTAATGTGAAAAGAGATGCTGGCCACCTTAGCACAGACCATTTTAAAGGGAACCATAGTGCTGGGAATGCTGGCTGGGGCACATCTGTAACAGCATCCATCAGGAGGCAGAAGCAGGAAGATCAGAAGTGAGACTACTCAGTGTTCTACTGTGAGATATTGTTAGGGGAACAAACCACCAGTTATGAAATTTAACCTCTAATATACATAAGGTCTGCAAACCAAATTCAAGGCTTGAAAAGGCGGCAAGAACAAAGAAAATTTGATCTTCTAATAAAGATAAAAATATTTTATATTCAAAAACATTTAAGTATCTCCACAAACACAGGAAGTTGTGCTCAGCAGTTCTCCTATGCTGCCAAGCCAGCCATCTGTCCACCTTCACAATTTGCTGCATTCATAATTAGATCATGAATGGAAAGAGCCTTTTAAATACTCTTGTATAAAAAATGTTTTTATCTTATCCTGAGGTATCTTTATCAAGAAGAAATCTTAAGATGTTATCTAAAATACTCACATTGTATTCTTCATGCTTATCAGGGTTGTTCTCAGCACGTCATATGTAACCACCAAATTGTCCTAGTGACCCAGCTAGATGAATGCTATATTATTGTCCTTTACGAATGAGAAAGCTAATGACCAGAAAATAACCACCAATCACCACTCAGGTAATTTAGGGAGATAGTTGTGGACTCAGAATCCCAATCCTCTCAAGACTTAAGTCAAGGGCTACTCTTCTCTGGATAATTATTTGCTTGATTTTTCCATTTATCTGTCTGTCCATTCATCTGTCTGTCAGTCTGTACTGGCTAGCTGTATGCCAACTTGACATAAGCTAGAGCCATCAGGGAGGAGGGAACCTCAATTGAGAAAATGCTTCCATGACATCAGACTGTAGGGTATTTTTTAAATCAGTGATGGACTTGGACAGGCTCCATCCATTGTGGGCAGGGCCATCCCAGGGCTGATGATCCTGGGTTCTACAAGAAAGCAGGCTGAACCAAGGCAGTAAGCAGGGTACCTCTATGGCCTCTGCATCAGCTTCTGGCTCTAGTCTCCTGCCTGGTGTGAGTTCTTCTCTCACTGTGAACAAAATGAATCCTTTCTTCCCAAATTTGCCTTTTGGTCACAGTATTTTATCACAGCAATAGAAACCCTAACTAAGACATACAGTTAAATGTTGTATATGTTTCTTCAGGCAGAATTCAATATTCAGAGTGTGATGTGACTACAACATTCATGCAAAATAAAGCATAGAACCTAGAACATGCCCACTCAGGTTCAAATCCTAGTCATGTGGAAGTTCCCTTAGGTTCTTGGAACCCTAGTTTTTTCACTAGAAAAATGAGCATTGTAATAACACATACCTTCCTAGGGTACCATGGTGTCTAAGAAGTTTATTTTTGTAAATGGCTAATTGGTAGGTAATTAGAAGATGCACATAATAACAATTGCTATTATTGGAATCATCATTATTACTGTGTGCCAGATACCATTTTTAATATAGGATAAAATAATGAATAAAACAAAATCTTGCTTTAGTGGGATTCATATTATAAGGGCAAGTCTTCACTCTCTGAGATAGAGTCTCGCTATGTAGTCCTGGCTCACTTGACATATGCCACTGGCCCTGGTCTTTCACTATTGAGTCTTGTCTATTTCATTTTAAGTGATTGTTTTTTATAGTTACATGTATTTGCCAAACCATGAACCACAATAGTTATCAGTACAGTTGGTATAATCAGTCACATCCATCTTGCAAAGATAAAAGGAGTTAGTATACATAAAAATAGTAATAGTCCTAAACTCATAAAAGCACTCAATAAATGTTAGTCATTTTAATTAATATCCACAGTGTGGGTGTTACTATTTTCCTTCTCTTTGAGTCCTATAATTTGTTGCTATAGTGATTTTGTATAGAATTTTCTCCCATAGAAGGCTTTTGAAATTGTACTTATGTTCTGATTGCTTATTCACTACTAAATAATACAATAGTTGCCTAAATAACATTTACTATGCTTAAAACAAAAAACAAAACAATATTCTAAAATAAGGGGGAAATTTCTTATCATCTCAGATGGATACCTATTGTTTTGTTTTGTTTTTTTAGCAGGAGATCAATTAAACTTGACTATTCAATGTCAGATAGTTATTTAAACCA
This sequence comes from Sigmodon hispidus, assembly GCA_004025045.1. Classification (NCBI taxonomy): domain Eukaryota; kingdom Metazoa; phylum Chordata; class Mammalia; order Rodentia; family Cricetidae; genus Sigmodon; species Sigmodon hispidus. The sequence goes on along the minus strand of PVIH01010235.1, from coordinate 62,846 downwards.
GAGATGGAGTTTTGGGATGGACTAACCTGGACTGGTTCAAGTTCTTTCATAACAAATAATTTGCCCCTGATAAAGTCTCCATTCCTACGCCATGTACCAGCATTGTAGAGTGTCAGAAAGCTTGTATTGCAGGTGTGTTTGGTTGCATATTAAACAGTTTTCATTGTGATTTAAAATATATTCTTGAATTCTTTTTTAAAGAAAATCCTTGACCAAGTATTAAAAAAATTGGGACAGAGAGTGCTAATTTAGAGAGTGTATCAACTAAAAAGCACTTTTCATTAGGAACTTTTGGATGCATCACACTGTGGAGGGAGAATCTGGGAAGTAAATCTGGAGAAAGCAGCCTCAGTTAAGTGGTGGAAGCTGATGGATCTCTCTTGACTTTCCTTAATTCAGACTAGGGTAGGGCAGAATCCCTTCCACAAGAATAGGGGGACCCTTTCAAATTGAAGTTGCTACATAGATTCAGGAAGTGCTATGCCTTAGGTGCCCTGTCCCAAGGCTTTTCTCTCTGGCTTTAATTAGAACTAAAATAAATAATTCTTTACTTTCTATCTACCTTTTAGATAAGTCAATTTGTTCATCTTCCTTTTCGATTGGTGTTCTCTTCCAGATTAAGCATTATGAGTAAGGCTCAGATTTTTTTCCCTACTCCACAGTCTGGTGGTAGAGTAGATGTGAGATGTGAAGAACTGAATGAAAAGCAGGTGCATGCAGAGTGGGTAGGAATGAGGTTAAAACTCCACAAAAGCCTGAGTATAAAACTGAGCATGCGTTGAGTAAGGTGCACATGTTCTTTTAGACCCTACACTGATAAACACTTTCTCCCTGCTTCTTTTGTTAAAAAAAAAAAAAAACCAAAAAAACCCCAAAGAGAATCTGTATGAGTTCATAGTTTTAAAGAGTGAATATGCAGAGAAGAAAAAAACACAGACTAATGAGGTCAATGCCTAGATGAAGAAATTTATTTACTTCATTTTTTTTTAGATTCCCACAACCATCTATAGGGGAAAAGTATGTGCATGACTATTTCTAAAGTTATTCATGAGCAAACTGAAGTTGAGGGGGGGGGGAGGAGAGAGAGAGAGAGAGAGAGAGAGAGAGAGAGAACGAACTAGCTAAAACGTGCCATTAGTATGGCCAAAGAAAGGAAGAAAGGACTTGAACCCAACTGGTGTAGGTACCATTGTTGGCCTCCCTATAACATCACATGGCCTACTCTAAATGAGGGTCTTAATGCTCTTGGTTTCTCTTTTCTGTAATTACCTTAAATAACCCCACGGCTCCTTTGCACATTTATTGTAGAAAATACTGGATAAACATAACATTTCATTTTCCTTTAAGGAAGTTTAAGAATATGTATAATGGAGAAGAGTACCCATTTTCTCTAAGAAGCAATGCAGTCATCATCTAGTAATATGCCAAGCCAGACAATTCTCCCCATGTATTAACCACTAAGCAGCATCTAACACATAAGTGTCTGAATCTATGAGTAACTATCTCTGCAAACTCAACTCCATTTATCAGGATGTCAGCTGTACTTTATGGTTTGGATGATACATGCTAATTTTCCTGCCTTCAAATGCTTTCCACACAATAGAATAAACTATCTCTTGAAAAATACAATTTATATAGCAGTTTAAAATTGACCAAACCTCCTACTGTTTATAGTAAAAACTTCAAAATCCTCTGCCTGGCACGGAAGTCCTTCTGTGGTCTCCAGGTGCCTATAGCTCCAGCTTGATCACTCACCCAAAGCTGCAGAAGCCTCTTGGTATTCTCACAAGCCACCTAGCTTTTCTACACCATCAGGCTTATTTCCTTTATTTCAAACACATTTCTTTTTTAATCTTAACGATGGAAAACCAAAAACACAGTCTGTTTGCTTTTAATTGTCTTTAGTAGCTAAGGTTTCTAAAGCTTGACTTGTTAGGCATAGGACTAGATCTCTTCAGGGCTTCAGTGCTACCCCATTTATCAGCTATTCTTTGTGCAAATACACTTTTAAATTTAATTGATTTCAAACATAAAACAACCAGCTACAGAGATGAGGTCTATTAGAGGAATAGGCCTGTGTGTGAGTAGATAAGTATTACACAGGGACTAAATCACTTGTAGTCATTGAGTTTAAGAGAGAAGACTATGTCTCATCTACTTTTAAATACAACATGTGGGATCTGAATGGCATGTTACAGTCCCATGAATATATTCTCTTCAATAACTGAAAGTACTTTATATTCATATAATACTTTGAGTCCATTTCTTATATAAAATACAGCAGCATATTTTAATTGGCTATCAACTTGTTTTGCCTCAGTCTCTCTTTTAAACTGCAAAATAATAAATAAAACCATTTTTTAAAAATAAAAGAACACATGAAAATATGACATAGATGTTGAAAAGACAGCCAAGAATACTGTTCACATCGCCTCAGGACTATCAAAAGAAATAGCTCGGTGTTTCAAAGTAGAAAAACCAATTACAACATCAAAAACCATTTCTTTTCTTTAAAGAAAAAGTGATGTACTAGATAAGTAGAAGTCTCATAGCAATGCCACTTTTTAAAATAGAACTTTCAATTTTAGTTTAACTCCATGCTCCTCTGCTTATTTCTTCTCTCTCTCTCTTTCTCTCCCCCCACCCTTTGGTGAGCACCACCTGAAAAGTCACTCTAGACATAATCCGCATCTTTAGCCAGTGTACCAAGCAATTTAAAAGGCTTTCCTAAGGAGAACATAATACCTCATCTTATAGATAATCATTTAGTAGTAAGATATGCTCTCTGTTTATCCCTGGGAATTTGCTGTATGTTCAAAACACCGAGAACCTGGATTTTTCCCATGGAAATTCAGACAGCATAGAAAAAGAGGCTCTCCGTAATTTTGTCAATTTATCGCTGTCTTTCTGGATGTCAGTCCAGGATTAATGATACAAACAAAGATAGTTTCATAGGTTGGATTTCCCTGAGATAGCTCAAATAGCTGAGATTTGAGGCAGTGACCGCTGTACCAATATTGATGTACTTCTCAAACAGACGCTAGGGAATTCTCAAATGCCCTGAAAACACATGGCACTAGTTACTGTAGTTTACAGGTCACACACTTTTCCCCAACATGTTAAGTCTTTTCAGCAAGCACCACAGTTAAATACTGTTATAGTTTAGTATTTTGCATGTGGCTGGAGCCTGATGTACCTTGGTTAAATGAACAGATAGGTATATTCTTTTAATATTATTGTGTAGGTAGAAGATTTCAGCATGTTTTAGTGTTATTATGAGTAATATTAAAACACAGACTAAGGAGGGTCATAGACTGGCCTCCTCGGCACAACTAGCCTAGAGATGGAATGTCACATCTATTTGACTTCTTAATAAAAGAGTCAGTGACTTATTTGAGGATACAGTGGAAAAGCAAGATATTGTACAGAAAATGGAACCAGAATCTTTGATTCTCACAAAATACTAACTACATTCCAAGAAATGTCTGCTTGGGGAGGCTGCTTTCCAGTGGGGAAGTAAATAAACTCTGAAACAAGTTACCCTTGCCTTCCAGAGTAGTTCACAGATGCCTAATGGATTTGTAATGTGGACATTGAGCTCTTGAGTAATCTAGGAAGGTATATAATACAAAGTAAGTTGCCATCACTGAGGTTCGTTTCTATCTGTAAATCCAAATATCATGGGATAGTGTCATGCATTTGTTATGAACCGAATAAGGCAAGCCTGAGTGGGAACCTGGTCTGGAAATTGGTATCAGTTTGCTTGTCTGAAGATCACATTTCCTAGTTTACTTAAAATAAAAACGGTACAATTTTTAAATTTTCAAGGAGAGATGTAGAGGTGTGTGTGTGAGAGAGAGAGGATGGGTGGGTATAATAGAGACCCAGTTTTTCTTCCAGAGAGCTTCTCTAACCAAATACATTTTAAGCCTCGATCTAAGATGACCAGAAGTTAATTAGGTAAAGTGTAGAAAAGCTTTTCGTTTCAAGTGAAAAGCACACGGGAAACACTTGAGACAGGTAGAGTTGCAGCACATTTTGTGAATAGAACGTATGCCAGGGTGAATACTGTGCTCAGCACAAGGAGGAGTGACATGAGATGATCAAAAGGCAGGCAGGTGCTAGGTCATGCAGAGCCTGACTTTGCATTTTATTCTAATGCAAAAGGAGAGTGATTTGATCTGTTTTCTTTTGACAGATCACATTAGCTGTGTTCACAATAAGGTATGAGGCTGACAAGGGAAGAGGTTAGGGTAAGCAGGAGGCCACTGTAGGGAGGAGATGATGGGCTTTGATTAAAATGGTAAAAATAGAAGTGGAGGGAAGTGAATAGTCTTGAGGTGTTGTTTTGGGGGAAGAATCAATAGGGCTTGAAGATGAACTCAGTGATGGAGCTGGGAAGACTAACATGCTAGCATCATTTTCAGTCTTTGACTTGAGCCACTGAGCCAGTGTTAATGTCATTCTTTAAGTTGGAGATGGAGGAAGGAGCATCTGAAAGTATCAGTGTGTTGCTCAAAAAAAACCTCTAGAATGGGTGCACATATATATCTGTTCATACTTTTTTCCCTAGAGAGACAAAAGAAAAGATTGTGATAAAATGAAGGAAAGGAAAAAGGAGACAGGGTTAGAATGAACAGAAAACAGGATCCCCAAAGTCATGGGGAAGGTAGGTGTGGCTTGGGGACTGGTGCATCTCAAAATCGCTTAGCGCATGTGATTTGAAAAGGATATGCTGAATAAACCACAATGTTTTGATGTTGTGCAAAACAAAGAAATGTCTTCTTGTTTTTATAACAGTGGTCACAGGAAGTAGACAGAAAAGAACTAAATTTGATGAGTTCACATCAGATTTAGTCCCTGACAGCTTTATACAGTAAAATTTTAAGGATGGATCAATCAAGATCCTCAGTGAAGTGGATAGAAATCAAGGTAAAGCTCACTTTCATTAAAAAAAAAAATACATGGACAGTGAATCAGAAAAACATAGATGAGTAAAAGATAAAAGTAGATAAAAAATAAAAACAAATGGGGGGGAGATTTTCCAATGAGCAAAGATGTTTCTGACACTATGCCTGTGTCACTGCCGGGACTCCTGCTTGGTCAGGCCATATGTCCTTTGGGCCTGGGCCACACAGATGTGCCATTTAGTAGATGATCTGGGACAAAGCAGGTAACGTCTCAAATCTTTACCTCATTTAGAAAATTAAAATGGTGATCACATCTGTCTCATAATCTGGTGATTGAAGGAAATAATTCACACTTTAGCCTGGCTAAAGAAGAGTTCAGTGCCCAGAGCTTTCTGGGTGTAGCTGACCACAGGGAAGTTATTGCTGCAGTGTACATAGCTTCTTTTCTTCCCATTGTTATGAAACCTCAGCCCTTTAGTTTCTACTTTGTATAGGTTACCACACCAATAAATAGTTGTTTTGAAATCATTAAAAAGATAGGCTTTAATTAATATTTATAAAACATTATGAAGTGTTATTAAGATTAAATTATTAGAATAAGTGAAAATTTCTAGCTGATGGGATAGTCAAAAAATTTTTTTCATGTATTTCCAGAAATGCTAGCTAGAACTTAAAGTTTGCTATTTAGTTTTCTGAGACACCAGTAAATGGGTTACCTGGAAACATAAAAAAAATGTTTTAAATGAATATCCTTTCAATATATTTATTTTCATCTTGAATCATTCTAAAATCTGAATGTATTTTTTTCTCAGCTCTAACAACAATATGAAGACACTGAGTCTGAAATTTAATGAAATGAGCACCTACTCTGCATAGGAATCTTCCAATTGGGTTCTTCATCTAGACTGAATTGCAAGCATCTCATGGAACAATAGATTTTATTTTTCCTACCTTGCTCCCCTTGTGACTCTGGCTACATCTTGATAACAGGCTTTTCATACTCACATACATATTTCCAGATATTAAAGAAGACTTGTGTCCAGTCTTTACACATAGAAGAATTTGCTTGCAAAGTTGTTATAGAAACACTCAGAACATTCTAATGATAAATTTAAATTGTGTATTTACTGGCAAGATCATGCCAAGGGACATCCCATAACTTTCCTTGAGTTTTGTATGCAGGGATAAATTAAATAAGACAACATATGTAAAAGTACATATTTGCAAGTAGCAAAGTGTAAATATTGTTTTGCCTACTGTGGTTAGATAGAACCAATTAATTTTATAGTTTTAGGTAATTGGTTAATTCCTCAGGAAGCCAGTTATGTGGTGACTTTCATTTAATATCCTTATTGACATGTTAAATGACAATAAAAGTATGTACACATTGAGGTCATTGCATCTGAGGCATAGTGAACATTTATTAAGTATTATTTAAAATACCCAGTAAATGTTCTCTTTTATCCCTCTAATGTAGGAAATGGCGCTGGAACAATGCAATTTTTTTTTTGAACACGTGGTTTATATGCTCATGTCTGAAAGCACACAGCAACAAGAAAAAAAAAAGCAGTGTTCTTAATTTCTCCCATTGCACCATGGAAGCAGAACATCTCCACAAGGAAGGTTCTAAATGCAAAATCAAGCGAGTGGAAGCGAGTTCCACCCATCAGTCCTTGTGGAAGCACATGCAGCTGGAGATGAAGTGAAAGAGCGCATGCAGTACCTGGTCATGTCAGAGTCAGGGAGCAGGCCTAGGTGGTAGTGGGGATAGGGAGTTGAGAGAAGGAAGCTTTTGTCACACTCAACAGGGGAATAGTGCCTGGGAGAAGCAGGCTTATCACACAGTTTGTTCACAGTGCTGTAAACAGGTTCCGGAGGCCTGGTGACACAAGAGGAAGAGAAAAATGTACAGTTAGCACAGAGGAGGACCAATCAGGCAGCTAGTTGTATTTCACTGTATGTAAAAGAAAAAAACCCAACATCATGACATTTTATCAATATGTTCTAAAACAAATCAAAGTTTCTGCTTATACTTATAGATTCATAACTTACTTATAGATTTATTTTTACATGTTTCATCTTTATTCCTTAGTATCAGTTGTGAGTAGATATGTCACCATCAAAGTGTTTAGTCCAATGTGACCTGGGAAGAGAGTTTTCTGGAAAAGCTGCTGACAGGGAAGTTGATTTTGCTAGGATCTTTGGAATTATCTCCTACTGAATTCCTCCCTCTGTTAACTTGAGTCTTGAGCAATATGATGACTGGTACTTCAGTTACTATCTTGAATCATGAAACAATCTAGAGAATAAAGGTAATTAATACAGGTATATAGGATGAGCCTGTGGAACCCGTGTCGCTGATGACATGTGGGGATATAGTGCCTTTGGGTTCCTTTCATGTGGGATAAAAACACATTATCTAGTTTAAGGTATGGTCATCTTTTGTTATATAAACAGGATCTAAAATTCAGATGCACTTTTATAAAATTTAAGACTGTACAACAAAATAGTTATCTTCGCCTACTGTAAGGGATAATTCATTTAGTTACATTTGCAGTTCACTGAACACTCTCCCTATATAAGAAAATAGAACACTCTCCCTATATAAGAATTCTATTTTCTTACTATATAATTTGGAGTTTGTAAATATTCAGAGAGTACAGAATCTGTGTGTTAAAACATTGCTGGAATCTGTTCTAAACTGCCAGCACAAGATCTTGGAAAAAAGGAATTAATGAATATAAAGCATTTTCATGATGATGTAACCCCCATATCTTATTTGCTCAGGAGAGATGATTCAATTTTCAGTCTGATGTTGACTCTACAGACCAAGAAAATGATGTTACCATTCTTGTCTAGTTCACTTGTACCATATTTAGAGAAAAAATAAGATCAAAGCTGACTAATGTGTGTCCTCAAAAAATCATAGCTATATTATATTCAGCTAAAGAAAAATGCTTCATTTTCTGAATAGCACAGTACCTTCAAGACCATGAAAGTGGATCTTGTTCTTTTCAAAGAGCTGAACTCTTTAAACTTTCATTTGTATTTTCATAATAACTCTATGTCTATACATTATTACATTATTAAAGAATTAAATAATTCAGTGATTGTGGAAAGGAGTTTTGGGGAAAGAAACTGGGTTCAGAAGAAGGTACTTTTTTTTTTCTCTCTTATAGTCACTCCTGGAGTTCCTTCATCATGAATGAATTAATTATCTATGCTTAATCATATATCACCCAAAGCTTAGTGAAAGCAGAGATAAGTGTCATAGATTCATGTAACTCTGCTGTTTAATCTGCCATTGCTTCCTTCCTTTTATATGGTCCCATGCTAAAGAGTTCTCATCTCTGACTCAGGATCTTTTCTTGATTGTAAGAACACGTGATGCCTATGGACATGAATCAATGAGAAGAAACAAAAACTAAAATATAGCACCCTTGACTATGTCCTCTTAAAAGCAAACAGCAGAGATGAGCAGGTGGTTCATTTCTGAAATTTTTCAACCAATACCTTCATTAAAGTCCTAGATTCTGCCAGGTAGTAAGTAAAATATAGGTCTCAGTATAATACATAGTAAGTGCTATAAAAGCTATATTCAGAATGCTTATTCTAGGACCTACACAAATGATCGTTGAATCAACATATTTGTTCTTCTTTACTAAGAAAAATACACTTTCCTGACTCTTTCAAGAGAGCCCAAAGATATTTTGAATATTTTTAGATCGTCATTAGGTCTAAAACTTTGTATATCATTTTTATTTTTAGGTTACAAAGAGGGATGAAGCAACCAGTGTTTCTCTTGAAGAAATAAAAGAAAAGCTTTAAGTACTTAGCAGGCAGGGTTGGTTTATCCTCTGAAAACTGAGCCCCTTGCGTTAGTCTCGGGCCACTGTGCCTACTCATAATTTTTGTGAGAGTTCCTCCCCACGTGCATCATTCTCCTTGAGGACTTCTTAGCCCTGAGTCCCCGATGTTCTAATACCTGCAGACAGCATATTAGTCATTCCTGGTAGTTATATTCTCCGTGACATCACTGCAGACAGACAAGAAATGCCAATCACTGTCATTGGGATCTGAGTGGCTGGAATAGATGTCACGATCACTCTGGTAAAGAAATGTAGCTGTGATTTTCTTCACTGTGAGCCAGTCAGTCACAGTGGAAGGACCTGTTTATCTTATTATAAGCACCCAGGGTTAGAAAGTAATGAATATGAAAGTCCAACAAAGGTGTGGTTATCTCCAGGACTAGTGGAAGGGATAATTGAAGATCTTAGTGAACTCTCTAAGTGAATTTATAAATAAATCATCTCTCTGGCTATTTGCTTACCAAAGACCATAGAGAGATGACTTCTTGGTCTCATCTGCTGAGCCACCAGCATTTCTTTGCTCATCTATGCGTTTATAATTGCAGGCTCTTGTAGTGTATAATTAACAGAACCCTGGCCCTTGGTGATCTCTGAACTCCATTAGCACTTGCCATTTACTCTGCTTCCTTTGCAGTTTTAATCACAAACACACGCACAATTGTGGCACACTGGAGAGGGATGCTGCATCCATAACCTATGTAGAAAAACTACCCTGTCTACAATGGCCCCTCCTACCCCCAACTTGACTCCACCTCAACTCAGCCCCCCCTTCATAGCCAATGTGACTTACAATTTGACCCAAACCAGGCCCTTCCTGTAGTTCATGGTATATATGGTGGGGAGCAAAAGAAAATGGAAGAATAAGAACCAGGACTACTTAATTGGATTCCTCTATAAGAATTAGATACCTATGAATAAAAGCAAAGAAAAAGAAATTAGCTGGCAGTATAAGGAAATGCAGATGCAGAGAGCCACTGTAGAGACATCTTCTAACTATAGAGAACAGAGTGGACCTTTCTATACATGTCCAAATGTCTGCAGGTTCACAGTGTGGGTTCACTCTAGAATATCAGTCTATTCTATTTATCCCAGAAGTCAGCCCAGGAGGAGTATGTAGGCCACTGAGCTCCCCTGATTGTTCCCTTTTGACCTTTTTGGTATAATAAAAATCAGCTGCAAATCTCACACCTTATCCTGTTCATAGAGCAAAGCTTAGGTCAGATCTCTTGCTTGCAATCGAGGGAGAAAATAAAACAAACAAGCTAGTCATGTCTTCCAAATCTTGACATTTGGTTCATGATTGGTTCTTTTGCATTAATTTTTAAAAATATTGCATTAAAGTGTTATTAGCACTGAATTTTGTTGGTGTTTCTTAAAATTTAGACCTGGTGTGAATATCTAGTGTCTTAGTTTAGCCCACGGTTCTTACTGTGCAATCCTCCAATGGTGACCCCTTTTAACTTGGTTATTTTCTAAAATACAATCCTCCAGGGACAAATGCCCTTTAGAATACTGTCCTACATGAGACTACATGGAAACAAACCTTCACTACTTACTCCAAGCCAGGCATTTGATACAATAGCTCTTTCAAGTACCCTGAATTCTCTGAACAGACAAAACAAAGGCAGTAACTGTAATCACAAAAGGGCCTTCATAATGGTGTCTTCTGAAGATTCACATTCACTGCTGACATTGAAAAGGTAATTGATACTCTGTCACAGCCTTGGAACCTGTTAATCACTTTCTCTAGACCTTTCATTTTTTTCTCAGTGCTTCTAACAACAGATGAGGGCCAACTCTATCTCATCATGTATGCCTGCATTTTTCTAGTATTTTTTTTTCTGGTAGGTTTCACAGCTGTAGTGTCACTTGAAGCCATTGAGCCATAACTAATTCATTATTAATAATAGTCTGTACACCATGATCTGAAAATATGCCCTTTCAAGCTAGAAAATGGGATTGGTTTACTGTTTTCTCTATATCAACAGTGTGCTCTCAGTTCTATTTTAATATGCTCACTTATTAAAGGGAGAAAGGGTAGAGTTAGCACTAAACCTTTCAAAAATCATCTTTAAAGTTTTGAATTATTAAGACAAGTTTATTCCATAGAAGTGTTTAGGTTTCAATAAAACAGACCTTTTGAAGACACTTGGGTTCAGCATCGAACATGGAATGTTTAGGTGAATGGCGAAGACAGAGAGAGTTGTGGTACTTTGATGCTAGATGAGTACATTGAGGTACAACAAGATTTTGGAATACATGCAGTGGCAGAACTATGGCCAGACCAGGCCAAGGACTCTGGGTCCCAGATTTGGGTTAGTGGAGGAAGGCTCAGTGTCCTAAATTAGTACTTAAACTCTTAACCTTTTATGAAATCATTCTTGAGGATTTTTCTTCACTTATTTCTTTTTCATTGAATTTTAAAGGCAAGACATAAATCTACAAGTAGTAATTTAATAATTACCTACCATCCCTGTAAAGAAGTCCAATAAAGCATGAGATAATTAGCTACCTAGGAACTTAAAGTCACAGAGTTAAGATTTTAAAAAAACCCTCATATAATTAAGCACTAACTGAAAAATACATCTGTTCATGTAAAATCATTAGTATTTTAAAGATGCTTCCTACAAATAAATGAGAGAAAGGACACTCAATAAAAACTGTAAAAAGTTTACTAGTATCTGATCACAAAAGAAAAGATAGAAATAGCAAACAGGTACACATTTATAAATGCTTGACCCCAGTGGGGATAAAGTAAATACAAATTAAATCTAGTGTTCCTTCTGTTTCTTATAGAAACAGAGTGTCTGTGAGTTAACAGACCATCATTTAGTTGTGGTATAGTAAGACAGATGCTCATATTGCTGGTGCTATGGGGTGTGAAACCTCTTATAACTTTTCAAGAAAGCAATTTGGCTGTATATTTCAGAAGCTTTAGCTCTAATCCTGTCTTTTTTTCCAAGCATTCTACCTATAGTCAGCTGTCTTTAAAAGAAAACTTAAAAATGTGCACAAAGATTTTTTATATAGAAAAATCTATCTTTTTTTTATTATAGTGAAAAATATAATATTGATCAGGGCATAAAGATATCTACAAGATGGTTTATAATAGCCATTAACATTGATATTCATGCACATTTTTAATGATTTAGGAAATTTATTATATTGTGTCAAACACAACACAAATTTATACATGGGGCTAAAGGGCCTGTGGGCAGTGTATGCATCTATGTCCTCATCACTTTTGAAAGAGTCTGAAGAAAGAATGTGAAAGTTACCAAGGGGTGGTAGGGAGTAGAGAATCCAATGTAGACTGAAGTGGGGTGATGGGGCTTTCATAAAGCAGTAATAGCAAGAAAAATTTGAAAATGAGCCTGAAAACCAGCAACTTCTTTTAGAAGTTTAGTAAAGGTTTGCTAGAGATGAAGTTAGAAGATGAAGCAGATCTTGCTTACAATTCTAGCAGCTACGCTGATGGGAAGCTATGGAGGTTAGTATTCTTCCAACTGAGTCCAACTGAAATAGTTCAGTTATCTAGCTGTTCACTTACATACTTATTCCTCTGTTCCACATATTTATCAGAGACTTGCTCTGAGCATGGCAGCAGAGAATGATAAGCACTAGGTATAGAGTAGTCAGGCTAAGTGCTCCTTCTGCTCTTAGCCAAATTTTCTTTGGAAGGAAACCCCCTTGCAAGAGCAGATATCTAGGCCACTTCAGAAGAGAGAATACACATGCCTGAAAACCTCCAAGGAGCTGCACTCACTCAGATGTCAGGGAGCAGAGACCTAAGAATCTGAATTGATATTCTTGAGTTTCCCTGCAGAAACTCAGGGAAACTTTTGTTTCAGATAGGTTCTTGCTATGTATTCCAAGCTGGCCTTGAACTTCTGATGTATCCCAGGCTGCATTTTGCTATGCAGTCTTCTTGCCCTTCTCTCAAGAGCTGGGATTACAGACAAAAACTACCTTATGACACCAGATAACACCTTTCTCTTTATGCCTCTTCTTTGTATTCTCAGATTCACTGGCATTATTTCTCATGTAAAAAGAAAAAGAAACAAAGAAAATGATCCCCCCAAGTCTAATTATCTAGATATACTTATAAGCTTTGGGCTCCTGAGAAAACTTTATCCCTATGCTTCAGTTTCCTTTTCTACGAACCTGTATAGTGTCTTCTTCTAGGTTCTCAACCTAAGGGTTGCAAATCCTTTTGGGGGCTGTAAGACTCTTTCACAGGGGTTGCCTAAGACCATCAGAAAACACATATTTACAATACAATTCATAGCAGTAGCAAAATTACAGTTTTGAAATAGCAATGAAAATTATTTTATGATTGGGGATCACCACAAGAGGAACCATATCTAAGGTCACAGCATTAGGAAGGTTGAGAACCACTGTCTTAGATGGAAGGAATGATGTATGAACAGCATCTAGCACAGAGGATATTGCTATCACCTATGTTAATAGGAAATTGGGCAGTAGGACATCAGGTTTATATATCTATCTTGCCACTATTGAGGATGGAAATTTACTCTTTGGGGATCAGCTCCCCTTAAGTTCAAACCATATTATTTCTAGGTTGATGAATTTAGCTAATAAAAGTAGGGTACTCAGTCAAATTTTAAATTCAGATAAATAATCAAGAACTGTTTAGTTCGATTAAAGCACATTCAAATTGTGTTTATTATTTATCATTGCTTAAATAAAAATGTCAGTGGGTATCTTTATTTTACCTGCAAATCATCCAGTTTCTTTTCCTTGCCAGCTACCCTACCTGTCCAGTACTTTCCTTCTAGCCCTGGAGAAAAAGACACCTGCTTACTCAGAAGAATAATTTATTGTTGACTCTGACTTTCTTTTTGACTTGCTGTATTTTTTGAATTAGCAAGTATGTTTAATTTATTATGCTAACTGCCTCATACAATGTCCATGTTCTCTTCTATATGAAGACAGGTATTTTTAAATAATAGTTGATCACACACACACACACACAGAGGAACATATGCAAATGCTTTCACTTTCAAATTATACATTACATATTATAGCTCTATCTAAATCAAGATGCAGTGTCATCACTTTTAAAAATATATTTTAATATTTCTGGGTTTGTGAGACCTCACTCAGGAGGATATTCTCCATGTACACTTAATAAATATAATACCAGTAGCACAGACACTGAGAACAACAATCAATAAGTGAGGCCTCTTGAAACTGAGAAGCTTCTGTAAAGCCAAGGATACAGTCCATAAGATGAAACAACAGGCTACAGAATGGGAAAAGATTTTCACCAACCCTACAAGTGACAGAGGATTCATCTCTAAAATATATAGAGAACTCAAGAAACTAGAGCCCAAAACCTTGAATAACCCGGTCAAAAAATGGGGTTCAGAAATAAAAAGGGAATTCTCAGCAGAAGAATTACAAATGGCTGAAAGGCACCTGAAAAAGTGCTCAACTTTTTTAGCCATCAGAGAAATGCAAATCAAAACAACTTTGAGATACCACCTGACACCTGTCAGATTGGCTAAGATAAAAGACACAGAGGACAGTCTATGCTGGAGGGTTGCAGAGCAAGGGGAACACTCCTCCATTGTTGGTGGGAGTGTCAGCTGGTTCAGCCACTCCGCAATGCAGTATGACAGTTTCTCAGAAAACTGGGATTCAATCTCCCCAAGGACCCAGCAATATCACTTCTGGGCATATACCCTAAAGACACACATTCACAGGCCAAAGGCATTAGCTCAACTATGTTCATAGTAGCATTATTTGTAATAGCAAGAACCTGGAAACAACCTAGATGTCCCTCAACTGAAGAATGGATTAACAAACTGGTACCTCTACACAATGGAGTACTTACTACTAAGCAGTAAGGAAAAATGAGATCCTAAAATTTGCAGGCAAATGATGTTGTAATTTTAAAAATAGTTTTACTCCATTAAATAATAGATCTTAAATGGGCTTATTTTCATTCTCCTGTCCCACTGCAAATGGTATGTAGGGGACATAAAGATTATATTAAGTGTCTACCAGGGAATCATTTCACAAGGCATGTTAAAAATCATGTTGCATTCCTCAAATACATGTAATTATTGTTTATCATACCTCAGGGAAGCTGAAAAAATAATTCTATCTATGAATTTTTTTTCATGAATTTGTATTGAGGAAATTGCTTTGGGTACTGTTATATTCATATTCAAACAGCAACACATCTTCAGTTACCCCAGTAATAGAAAATACAATCATTTCCTCCTGTGGGTTTTTTTTTTTTTAAACTCGATGATAAACAGCACATTTCTATGAGATGTATAGGTACTAAAAAAGCACTGTTAAAATGGTGACAGCAGTGCTGTGAATATTTGCTTATGACTAACGGAATGGCTAAGCTGGTACCACCATATCTCTATTTACATTTGTTAGTCTCAAATGTCTTCAATTATATATATATATACTCAGTGCCTAAGAAGATTTCAGTAAAGGTTTAGTTGGCTTTAAGGAAAGGATATTCTATCTAAAGCTCTTTTTTAGAATTGATCGCACCATTACAACAAATTTACAGCAACTGTAGTTTTTATGTAAATGTAGATACATTTTACTAATGTATCTATTCATTCAGTTAGCCTTTCTTTAGTACACTTAAAAAATGTACAGGGAAACTATAAGTCAAAGGAGAGAACTTGCTGTTTGGGGCTGTAAGATCTGGCATGTAATGTTTTCCTACTACTTACCATTGGGTAAGTTACTGAAATTATCTAAATCTAGGGTGCCTTGTCTGGAAAATAAGTTCTTAACAACTACTTTATAGAATGACTGCAAGATGAAATGATATGAAATACACAAAGCTTCATGAATCGCCTACTAAACGGTAGGCATCTAAGAAATCACTAATCTAAGTGATGTGGATGATAAAGGAACTTATTGCAATATAAGTTCTTCCCTCAAGCCTCACTTCATCTTGGTGATAGTATATGTTTCTGAATAATAGGATTACAATAGATAAGAGCATGGGAGGAAAAGTGATTTTCCATGGTCTTCAGACTTTTCTTCTTATTTCACAAACTGCCCATCTTTTCCTGCCAGTTTTGAGATAACTGTATCTTTGATTCTGTTACTGATGCTCATTAAATAAGAGATACTTCATGGTACACAGTTAGCCACAAAATTTTAACCAGATTCTATAAGATTGTATGGACAGTGGCAGTAAAGTCTGTTTGGCAAGAAGACTGGTAGTGTCCTTTAAAGATCCAAGAAAATGGCTCTTTATTGGTGAGCCTGTCTAGACTAGTGTGACAAACGCATGTCACAGGTCCTAGCCAACAGACAACTAGAGGGATGGTGTCTTGGCAATAAACCTAGAAAGAATGGCTGTTTATTCAGTAGCAACTCAATAACAGGAACTTGTATCTACTGTATATATTCAATTCAGAACATGCAGCAGATGGGGGAAATTTTAGAATTATATATTCTGATCACAGTCAAGGTGGAATTAGGGAAGAGAAGCCACATGAAGGTCATAATAGAAACAAACAGTAAAAGTCATGGTCAAAGTATTAACCATCCTGTGGGCTCCCTCAGTTTGTGTTAGGAAACTTAAGGGAAGCTGAGGTTAGAACAGTGCAGAAAGGTGGTATATAGAATACAGAAGTTAGAATTACACAAATTCAAGTTGTATCTCTGAAGTCATGGTACACAGATAGTGGCATTCAGGTTTGAATTACAAAATAACATGTTTGCTGCATGCAGCTTGAATTGCAACATGGATTTCTGCAGTCTCACAGAAGACTCAGTGCAAGCACAAGCTGCAGATGATAGATTTCAGTTATTGCTCTTAACAGACAAAAAAAGAGAAAAAGTCAAAAATGGCTTCTTAGTAGCAGTGTTTCTTGGGTTAGCCCTGTTTGCTTGTGGCGAGCAGACTTGTGGCTCCTTTAAGAGAGGCTTCCTGATTCAGCCTTAGTGGCAAAAGCTGTGTGGCTCCTTTAAGAGGCCCTCTTGCCCAATACTTACATGGAGTTCATGAGCAGTAGACAGTGATGCTCTACTTGGTGGCAGTGTGGACCCTAAGATTCCCCAGAGTTGGGGTAGGAAATAGCTTCACAATATTTAATACTGCTTTCCAGAACTGGAAACATAAGTATAGCCGTGGTACCTCTACCATGTTGAAAATCAAACAGGAAAGAAGTCAGTAATCAAAAATAGTGCTTTACAGTCTAGTATTTTAAAAGCTTTTCTAGTTGGAAAGTGATTAAAAATATCCCACTCCACCTAGTGGAACACCTGACTGACTCTTGAGGGAGGGGGGACAAAACTGGATCTGCCAGGAGTAGAGACTCAACTAAGCAATATTGGGTTATTGGGTTATTGGGACCATGGGACTGTCTGCTGCCTGCCCAGGGAGGGGATGGGGAGTTGTGGTGAAGAAAAATGACCTGATGTGGAGGAAGGGGGAAGG
>PVIH01010235.1:35105-45515 GCA_004025045.1 Sigmodon hispidus | reverse complement strand
TATACAATAAAATAGATTCAGATGGTGAAAACCTCTAAATGGGTTATACTGTGGGAAAAGGAATACAGAAGCTGGGAGAGAAAAGAAAATAAAAAGAAAAAGTGTAGAGAAGGGTAGAAAAAGAGAAATATAGTAATAAAATATAATTAAGCCATGTGAAGATGGAAAATTTATGAGCCTAGATTATGTTTATTATTGTATTCTCTTTTAATTTTTTAACTGCTTATGAGCTAATTGCAGAAAGACATTTAATTGTAAAGGCTGCTAAGTTAAACAAACATATTTTAAAGGTATCTTGACTTTAAAATTTGGGTTTAAAGATATGTTGCTTTGGAGAAGAGGTTCTGCTTTTCTTTCCACAGAAGATGAGAACATGTGGATTGCTTCCAGGTTATTATGGTTTCATCAACTAAGACCCCCTGAAAAATCTCCGATGGGAAGAGATGGTCACATCAGATTCAAGGCTGCCAACTAAGATGATCCAGCCTTAGGACCCCCATATGATTGCCAGCATCCCTCAATCAGTGGGAAATAGTAATGGAAAGCTATGCCCAAATTTTTAAAATACTGTTTATGAATGGTTGTTTTTGTTATAAATGGTTAATGGTCATGGTCAATCTCTTTCTAAGGAAAAAAGGGGGATATGATATAGAAATAATTAAAAAAGATTATTGAATCTGCTTTAATCCCAAAAATGGCAGTTAATCTCAAAATATTTTACATTGGTATGGATTTTGGTTTGTTGATACAAATTTGAGGTCAATTTTTATTTTACTATATGTATATTTCTATTCTTATTTAAGATATTATGTTTATATAATTCCTTTAAAATTATAATGTGTAATTAAAAATGCAGATAATAGTCATCTGTGATAACCAAAGTTATAGTCATGTTAGTTAGGTTTTTGTAGGTATACAAAGATATATTTCAATTTGGTAATCTTCAAAACTTCAAAGACCTATAGAATATGGCATTTAAAATATCTTTTTATTTATTAGACTTTCCTTGACAGTGAGAGAAGTCTGCTGCTGGCAGCATCAATCTACTACTTCAAGAGAATGATGGGCACTGAAGAAACTATGTGGAGTTTACTTTCTTCATGGCAAAAGCCAGACATTGGACAAGAAACTGTTCTTGCCTCAGGTGCCTGACAGTATGCTGAATAAACTGGACATGCAGAACCCATAGGAAAGTGACCTCTGTCCTTTGGCAGAACAAGCTGAGATGGTCCTTCAGGTTCCTTCTTGAAAGAGAAAATTGCCATACATTCTGTGGGACACAGGGAGAAGTTACTTATAAACTACGCCAGAATGGGTGGAACAGTCCTTCAGATTTCCTGAAAGGTATGGCACAGACTCTAGGCCTGTAGGCTCAATACGGATGCTCCAATGTCACAGTGGAGCTTTAGGTGACTGTTCAGGCAGGCAGATGTCATCTCTGTCATTTCTAGATTTTGGAATCTGCTTGTACTTCTTGTTTACTTGGTAATATATCTTTCTGTGGTCTTTGATGTATTTGAAGATTAGATAGTTATAAGCATAGTTTTCTTTAGTTATTATAAAACATATTAGATATGAAACCTTAGAGTCATAAGGATAAGGTAGATTATAGAATATTTTCTTTAATTTTATTAAATACAAATAGACTAGATATTGTAACTGTAATTCTTGCTTGATAGCTGTTTTATTACATGCAATTTTGCTATGTTAAAATTGAAACCTTCTTTTTTGATTAGACAGAAAAGAGGAAGTGATGTGGGATGTCTTTCTGTATGCTGTGAATATCATTGGTTAATAAGGGGACTGTTCTGGCCTATGGTAGGGCATCTTAGAAGCAGGCGGCAAATCTGAGCCATAGATGAAGGGGAAGGAGGGCAGAGTTAAGAGAGACTTCATCCAGCTATCCAAGAAGCAAGATGTAAAGAAACAGGTAAGCCATGCATCACGTGGCAAGACAGATGAATGAAAATGGGTTAAGTTAAAATGAGAGAGCTAGCTAGCAATAAGTCTGAGCATAGACTACACAGCATGTAATTAATATAAGTGTCTGAGTCATTTTTGAGGGGCTAGGCAGCGGTGGGCGGATCCAGACCTTGGGGCTAGGTCAGGCTAGAAACCTATACAACAGTTAACAATGAACAAAATATGTATGTGTATATGTGTATACACAGGTGCATACATACACACATGCAGAGTTTCATACACATAAACAGAAGCTCAGAGAAGACAAAGGTGCATAGATGAGGAACATCCAGACTGTGACTGGAATGCACATCTCCTCCACTCTGTCACCCACAGTGTGATACTTTACTGAAGCAAATTAAATGGAGAAATACATATATAAAGATATATGATAACTGTGTGTATTGTTGAATCACCGAGTACAAGTTACCTAGACCCCTAAATTCTCAGAAAGAACATATTGTTTTAATATTTATTTTTATTTTATGTGAATTGGTGTTTTGCCTGTTTGTATAACTGTGTAAGGTTGTCAGATCTTGAAATTACAGACAATTGTTACCTGCCATGTGGATGCTGGGAATCGAACTCAGGACCCCTGGAAGAACAGTCAGTGCTCTTAACCACTGAACCATCTTCTCCAGCCCCAAGAAGGAACTTCTTTTAAACACAACAAATACAAGGCAGATAGGTGGCAGCCAATTACAAGTATGAGAATACAAATACGTCCATCTCTCCCCAGCCTCCTTCCCTTGCCCTTGACACAAACTGAGAAGCAGCCTCTCAGGACTCTGCTACATGCTTTTGATGATCACACTGTCAATTCTGTTTTCTGGTGTGCTTAAGGAAATGCCTAGGATCCCTGTGTATTAATAAAGAGAATCTTCAGTGGGAAATAGAGGTGTGGTTGCATGAAGTGCATGTGCTAAAATAAGCTGTCCTTTCTTTTCTTTTTTCTTTTCTTTTCCTTTCTCTTTTCTCCTTCAGCTTGTTTATATGGATGGATAACATTTACAGTTTTCTGTATGTTGAACCATCCCTGCATTTCTGGGATGAAGCCTACTTGATGCTATTTTTATTTATTTATTTATTTATTATGTATAAAGTCTCATTTTTTATCCATTTATCCCCTTATTCAAACTCCCTTCCCCCTCCTGCCCCTCCCAGTCACCCTCTCTTCTCCCCATGTCCTTATCTCCTCGCCAGCAAGGGCAGGAGGTCCCAAGGTCCCAAGGTGGCTTAGTTCAGCATCCACTCCAGGCATGTCTGCTTTCCTCACTCCAACATCAAGACTGAGTGTTCCTCTGGAGGGAATGGGCTCCAAGAAGTGAAGTATCACATACCCAGAAAGATAAAAAGGGGATGTACTCACTCATTAGTGGACTTTAAACAAAAAAGCGAAGTATTCCCAAACTGCAAACCACAACCACTGAACAGCTTGGGATCTAAAACCGGCACCTTGAACCTGTCCTTTCTTAAGAAGCATATGTAAAAAAAAGAGCAATTCAATCGTTTCATGAACTGATTGTTCATTATTTAGATTTGCCATGCTCTTTTTAGCACATTTGAAGCAAATATGAAGATATTAATAGTCCTTGTATCACAGGACATTTGCGATGTGGGAAGGAAAATAGAATTCAAAGGTATTTTGCTTCTTGATGTTTAATCTTCAAATGTCTGAGCTGCTAAAGAATTGCTGCTCAGTGATAACCAGAGAAGAAAGATAGGCAAGAGAGAACTTATTGTCAGATGTAATTTCATTTAAATAAATTAAGTAGTGCCTTAAAAAAAGGTTGTGTTTTAACATAATAAATTTTGCACTGATGGTTTTTAAGATGTCTGGTACTTTAAAATACAAAATTTAAGGTCAGATTCTATGTTTGGTAACTCTTGCTCCGGAGGGATGTCTTCTGTTGGACATTAATACTCACCATCCTTAGTGTAATCCATTGTTTTCATAAAATTTACTTCATAAAGAAAATATGTTTTATTATATATCATGTTCTTACCTTTGGTAATGTAATATTCTGACATCAAAGAAATGATGAATTTAAGCCATGGGCTCCCAAACCAATCAGGACAACAGAATTATCATAATTCTCAGTTCTGCTTGTTCAATTTAATAAAAAAGGGGCCAGTTTACATTTTGCTGCTGTTTGGTACAGTAATTTAAAGCTATAGCTTTAGATAACAGGTCTGTTCTTTTTGAGAAACCTATGAACTAGTCACATGCTTGAATTGCATCAATTCTTTCCATCTTATATAAAATAATTATTGCACTGAATTTTTCTTACTTTAAAATACTCAGCTGATAAATAACATGTAGAATAAATATTAATTTTCCATTTGAGGGAAGAAATAAAATAATTATTTCAGCAGTGATTATATTATGTATAATGTATATAATTCACCTTGAAAGTAGATGTATACTGTATCTGTGTTTTTTTTTTTTTGTAATTTTGTCTCCTTTTTCTAGCCCTAAGTACTGAACTGAACTCAGGGCATTCTGCTTTCTAGGGTCTGTCACTTAGCTAGATTCCTAACCCCCCACCCACTAGGCATACCTCTGTTTTCTTAGGAAAGGTGAACGAGTGCTTTTCCTCCATTCACTTTTGAATCCCATCCCACTAAGCCCTAGTAACTAGTGCTGTAATCAACAGTGTTAATATTCCTAACATCAATGGCTAACCTCCAGGTCACTTTGTGTTTGCTCTATATATAAACAGGTTGACTCAAACCTAATAATAAGCCATCAGACAGGCATGGGGGGGCTGAGGTTGAGAAGTGATATCTCTCATCCAATATCAAACAGTTGATGAGGTCAAAGTCTGCATTTATCCATTTGCATAATAATGCTCGTAATAAAGACACATTCCTGTATCTGGATTGTGGGTTTTAGATTCATCACTTGCTTCCCAACAGATTCTCCAGCTGTAAGACAGGTAGTATACTTCTCAGTCATATTGTATGTTATCCTAGGGGATAAAATGTGAAATAGGGAAAGAACTTATCTATGCAATAGTACATAGCATTAAAGGTTTACTAATATCATTACAAATTCAGATCAAGACCTCACATAATTAACTTTGAAAACTTTCTGCTATTTTATTTATTTCAGCTGTTTCATTTTACTTTCATCTCCTGTCTGAAGGTAGCAAATTAATCTTTAAAAAAGATTAGGGTAGAACAAGGCAAAAAAACTGGACACCACTGGATCAATTGGCAACATTTCTATTAAGAGAGTCTACAGGAGAAAGGACTCAGCTCTATACCAAGGTCAACCCAATTTAAAGCAATTTTAAGGTCAGAGCAGATGTTTAAATATTGATATTCAGAGCTACGAACACAGCCAAAGCTAAGTTCTCTCAGTAAACTGTGTATAAGGCATATGCAGTCTACAGTACTGGTCAGAATGACAGACATTGCAATAATATCAACCTCAACCTGACACAAAGCTGATGGCTTCTCCTACACAGGTTGTAATTGTTTCTAGAATGAGGACATCACATAAGACTCTAGTTGTACTACTATTCCAAACAAAATAAAAGTCAAAGACTAATGAAGCTCAGGGAAGACTCTAGGAATAATAAGGCCAACAAAGCATCTATGTGGCATACCCAAAGGACTGAGATGTCAGTGTTGATTTGAATTTTTATATTATTTTATTCCAACTACATGACCTTCAGTAGCATGCTCAATAATGTGAACTGTGTAGCCTAGATATCTGTGTTCAAACCTAGCTTCTCCATTATACTTTTCTGTCTTGATTCCTCATTGGAAAATGAGGATAAAAATAGGTAAAATAGTTAAAAACTTAGGGAGTGATGAGGATCACTAACTTTATGTGTAACACCAATGTCTTTTGCTGTGGGATAATGCTCTTGAGCACTGCAATGATTTGTCACTCATATTGGTATAATAAAATGCTTATTGGCCAGTAGCTAGGAAGAAAATATAGGTAGGAAGACCAGACTAGGATAATTCTCAGAAGAGGAAAGGCAGAGAAGCAGTTACCAGCCAGATACAGAGGAAGAAAGATGAGAATGCTGGACTGAGAAAAGGTACCAAGCCATGTGGCTAAACATAGATAAAAATTATGGGTTATTCTGAGTGTAAGAGCTAGCTAGTAACAAGCTTGAGATACTGGCTGAGAATTTATAAGCAATATTAAATCTCTTAGTCAATTATTTGAGAAGTAGTTGCTGAATATTTGGGAGTTGGTAGAACAGACACGCCTGCTACAATCCCTTGCTTTAGCTTTCTTACAAAATGAGAATAATAATACTTTCTTTAAAGGCTACATAGAATATTTTATGTTTGAGGCAGGGGGAAAATTCAGAATGTGGGAATAGTTATTACCATTTGTTCAAAATATATTTTTATATTTTATTTATTATTTATCAAGTGCTAGTGTTGAAATAATTTATAAAGAAGATGAAAAAATCTCTTTATTGAATTTAAATGGTTGAGAAGAATCATTCATTCCAGAGCAACTGATATGGTAGATCAATGCGCTAATATATGAAACATGTCTGGCATCAAATGAATCTTACTAAACTATTCCTTCTCATATGCTCTTCAGTATTTAATATATGTATTGTATGTGACAGATCCACAAATAAGCTTAGACCTAATGATTTTTTCCATACCTCTCCCCTTTTTGTTTACTTAGATTATCAATAATGAAAGATAAGTATTAGTGTCTCTCCAAGAAAAGGGAAAGGAGAAGAAACTTAATAAATGCTGACTACTAATTTATCTTAATCTGTTTTTCATTGTCATCATGAAAACAGACTGCCTTTCTCTTCAGTTGAGAAAGCAGAGGGATGCATAGCCCCACATTATACAGCCATTTAGTAGGCAAGCCTTTATTGAAACACATTTTAACTATAGAATACTTACTGCTATCTATAGTCATGATGCTGTATATTATGTTCACAATATCTACTCATCCTGCATAACTGACCTTGCATTTGTGATCAGCATCCTCTCATTTTTACATTGATTATAGAGTTTTGGTACATCCTATGTCTGCCTAGTTCTCATAGACATGCAACTTACCTATTTTTGTTTTATTTCCTCCATAGAAATAGTTATATAGCAGGAAACATTGAAAATTTAAGAAGTAATTTGAGACTATAGGTGAGGTCTTTAATAATAACCTTTTAAAGAGAATCACAGAAAAGTATTATATATTTTATAAATTATATTTTTTTAGACTAAATTACCAGGTGTTCTGTCTAAACCATCTAACCTGCCATACTGTACAAACGCTTGTGGCTTCCATCACTCACAGCTGAGTCCACATGGATTAGTTGGTACTAGTTACTTCATGTACAAAGAACAATTACAACAGTTGCCTTCTTCAATTACTATGCTAATTAAACATTGTACTTCAAAGCACTTTGTTGCCTGTAAGATTTTATACAAACATTATCTCCATAAATTTTTATAAATTCTATAAGTTATTTAAATAATATTTGCATATAACTGGCTATGTACTGATCCTGAATATGGCTTTTAAGAATCATAAGGCAATGTTGATGCCAGAGGATGAAATGAATAACCTCTTAATTCCCCTTTGTGTGTGACTTTTATGCTCTTGACTCTCCACACATGCTGAACTCTGTGGAAGCTGTTGTAAGAAGTTATTTGTATTGGTCAATTCCTTTGATATTGCCAGCTTCTGTCTAGAAACTATGCAAAATTAATATTTTAAAATGCTTTTTTTATTCAAATATAATTTGTTTTATTGTCCATATTATTGACATCATCTAAAAGCAATAAGTGAATCATATAATTCCAAACTTTATAAAATTAGTCAAGTCTGCAATAGATTATAAGTTTAAAAGTAATAATGGTAGCCCAGTTTTGTTACATTTGTTAAACAATGAGAAATCTCTATAATAATGATGATAATGAATAATAACAAAATAATCACCCACAGCAGCTAATGATAGGGGTCATGGCAGAAGCCACCCAGGGATAAGAATGCTATCACTGCTAACTCACTACCAAAGTATATACATGGGTACAATTAGAAATTAGGTAATTTCTATGTTCTATTATCATCTCAATGATATATGGTGGTTAGAGTAGTCTCCTAGAGGAATAGATTATGGTTAGTTGCCCTGAGTCATAGCATGTAATCTGTTTCAAGTCACACAGATAAGGACCAGAAAAAAGCTGCATGCTGTTCTGTTGATAGTATTTGACTTGCAGTCCAAAAGACAGCTATGGGCCAGTAGTTGGTGTCTTTTAAATTGTCATCTACAAAACTATCCACAGTTCATTATTTTTTCCTTTCTTATTACTTCAGTGTGAAAGGGTGAGGATGAACTCTCGTGTCACAAAGTACTACAGTATTGATTTAATAATTTGAATTTTATATCAATAACATAGGTATAGATGTACAATAACCATCTTCCATAAGATAGTAGGCACAGTGTTGTTTGTTATGGGCATAGAAAATGATGAATCTCCATAAAGACAACTATATTTCTTTCAATTCTCACTACAACTTCATTTTTGCTACGATTAAACTAATTTCTCTGACAGTAAACAGCAACTTAACATGTTTCCAATATATTTTTAGATGTTTCCCTTTAATTGAAATTTGCCAACTTCCCCATTAGTATTCTCTGCTTCTAACTGAATCACTCAGTGAATCATATCTCCAGGCCTTAATGATCACGTGGAGTCCTCATCATTTAGAGAAAAATCTCCTTGTAGCCTTTTCTTAATGATCTATCTATTCTCTGTCTATAGCATGGGTTAACCCATTCCCTCCTTTCCATTATAACACTTCACCACAAAGGAGACTTGTACCAACATGCCCTCTATTGAAGAAACCAGGCTAACAACACAGGGCAGAATGAGTAACTTCAAGGCACCTGCTTATGAATTGCTGACATTTTGTAATTAGCTTTATAAAAATATGTGAGGAACCTGCTCATGAAGTGCAGAAGTTTTACAGAGAAATCCTACTTGATGTTTGCAATCAGCTACTATGAAAAAACAAGAAAGAAAAGCAAAACCTTACACATTATCAAAAGTGCAATTGCACTCTGCTGAAAAGCTATGTGGAGATACTGTTTATACCAGGCTTGGCTCCATTGACTCCCAATTTACATTTTCAGTTAAAGTAGTATTAGATGTCCCTTGTGGTTATAAAAATAAACATTCTCAACGAAACTATCAGAGTATACTGTTTCTCATAATAAAACATTGTAACTCTGCAAGTTGGAGAAGCATACAGAGATCATACCCTGCTTGATCAGCTGTATCACATAGCTAACAGTATTTTAATAAGTAGTTGGAAGATATTTACCAAGAAGTTGTATTTGGAAAAATGTTTATCTTATAAACCTCATTTTAGAAGTAGTATTAACAACAGCCTGTCCAATGAAGTGTTTACTTCTTTCCAAGTGCTTCATATATGAACTCAGTTTATCATTGCAATAAGCCTATGAGGTGGGAAGTACCACTCTGCTCCTTTTATAAATGAGAAAGCTGAAGCAGAGAGCAGTTAAGTAGCATATCCAAGGTCATGCTGTAGAAAGAAGTCAAGGCTGGGATCAAATCTGAGCAGGTGGCCTTGGGACTTAGGACCTAATTACTGAGTATTCATCAGAGTTCTCATGCAGGGTCAGTTGCCTGTTTATAGCCCTGCTGTTTTCCACTGCATTTGGTAAAACGTGCATAGAAAAAGATTATGTATGATGAGAGGAAGTTCAGTTAATACAATACTGCTTTAAATCATGGGCTTTAAGATAAAAAGCAGAGAGGCTAGAGTGTGCTCATGCTCTGATGGTAAGCTCTGGATTTGATTGTTTCCAAGCCCATTCCTGATGGATGCCCCTTACCTTGGGCAGTTACTAAAAGACTTCCAGCAAGATACACTAATTGAGAAGTTTGTGTTACTTAATTCAATTTCTCCCATACTTCCTTTGGTGTTTGTTCAAAAGCAACGAAAGAAAATGAACTATAGTAAAATTGTCTAACTAGATCAGGCTAGCTCTTCATAATGAACATTGGCTGTTGAATGTAGCTCAAAATACAGCTCGTCACCCCCCTTTTCTGTGTTCCCACTTCTGACCCCTTTGCTGCCGCACTCCAGCTGTGAAATAGCTTCTCTCATTTCCTCAGTTGCCCAACAACTTCTCAAGGAAGCCTTAAAAGAGATCCCATAAACCAGGTAATTTAGATTTGATGGTTAATACTCTTCAGTAGATTCTTAATGCATTTTAGATTAAACTCATATCTCAGCATTACCTCTGAACTCTTTATCATCTAGTTCCCACCTCCTACCCTGGCTTGATTTTCTTTCTTTCTTTTGTCTTTTTTGTTGGTTACCCTAGTTTTATGTTTATTTTTTTAATGTAAAATTTTTGACATACTCACTGCTGTTCTCCCTCCCTCCCCTCTTCACTCCTTCTCCAGCTTCCCCCC
>PVIH01010235.1:0-35005 GCA_004025045.1 Sigmodon hispidus | reverse complement strand
CCACATTCAGAGGGCCTAGTTCTCAGCTGTCATTTCAGAGCGAGTGAGCTCCCAATAGCTTGGGTCAGCTGTCTCTGAGGGTTTCCTCATCATAATCTTGACCCCTTTGCTTATATAATCTCTCCTCCCTTTCTTCAGCTGGACTGGGAACTCAACCCAGTGCTTAACTATGGACTTCTGCATCTGCTTCCATGGGTTGTTGGATGAAGGTTCTATAATGACAATTTTGGTGGTCATCAATTTGATTATAGGGGGAGGCCAGTTTAGGTATCCTTCTTCACTATTGCTTGGAGTTTTTGCTGGTCATTTTTGTGAGTTCTTGAGTATTTCCCTAGCACTAGGTTTCTATGTAACCCCACAATGGCTATCTCTATCAAGCTATCTATTTCTTTGTTCTCCCTCTCTGTCACTTCCTCAACTCAACCATTCCATTTCCTCATGTTCCCACCTCCCTTTACTCCTCCCCACTTTGGTCCCAATTTACTCAGGAGATTGTAACTATTTCTCCTTCTCAGGACGGTCCATAAATGTTTCTCTTAGGTTCCCCATTCTTATCTAGCTGCTTGGGGGTTGTGGATTATAGCCTGGTTATCCTCTGCTTACTGTCTAAAATTCACTTCTGAGTAAGTACATTCCATATTTATCTCTCTGGGTTTGTGTTACCTCACTCAGGATGATATTTTCTAGTTCCATCCATTTGCCTGCAAATTTCAGGATGCCATTTTTTTTAGTGCTGAGTAGTATTCTATTGTGTAAATGTACCACAAATTTTTAATCCATTCGAGTTGAGGGGCATCTAGGTTGTTTCCAGGTTCTGGCTATTATGAATGATGCTGCTATTTATATAGTTGAGCTAATGTCCTTGTGGTATGAATGTGCATCTTTTGGGTATATGCCCAAGAATGGTATTGCTAGATCATTAGGTAGATTGATCCTCAGTTTTCTGAGAAGCTGCTATACTGATTTCCAAAGTCCCAGCCTGATTTTCTACAAGCTCTCATTAGCCAAATTTCCTAAACACACTAGTTATTCCTCCTGCAGTGACCTTGGACTTTCTTCTTCTTTCTTTCCTCCTCCTCCTTCCTCCTCTTTCTCCTCTTCTTCCTCCTCCTTTTCCTTCTTTCTTTTTATACTTACAGTCTTCCTCTTCCTCCTCCTTCTGTCAATCTTCCTCTTCTTCTTTGGAGTGTTTTTCCTCTGATCCTTGTATAACCATGCATTCTAATACTTCAGTTCTCAGCTCAACACTATCTTTGTTGTCTTATTAGGGAGGCACTCCCAGGTATTCTGTCTTATGAAGAAGCAGTCTTCACTAGTCATTGCCTATCACATGATTAAATTGTATTTTCTATATAGTTCTCAGCTAGCTCTGAACTTAATTCTATCTATCTTATTAGTATACTGAAATGTAAAATTTATGAGAACAGGAATCAAATGTATTTTCACATTTGTAATTTTGTTTCTAATAACTATGTGGGATACTTTTAGTAATCACTGGATAAGTAAGTCAATGAAAGTGAAATAACAACTTGGGTACATGTCAGAAATATACCTAGTGAGTCAGTATTCTGTTATTTGTGAGCAAATATGGTAGAGGCAGACTCCTAGCTAGTGGGATGGTATATGCTTAGATAACCAACCAAGCAGGTGAGCATCAAAGTCACAATTCTGAGAGTTGTCCTTAGTCATTTCTATACATGAGGACTCTGTCTAGAGATTTTACCACAATTCCTCCTTTGATCCTTGCTGTATGACATGAAGCATTGTCTTAACTTCTTTTAGTGTTTTTTACTTGTAAACATTAAGGCTAGCATACAGAAATTACACATACACATATTTTATATTCCTCTTTAAATCTTCACAAGCTATCTCTCTACTACAAATGCTCTTTCTGATTTCTAAATTCTGATCAATACCTACATAGTCTCAAGTTCAGAATCAAGGTCACTTATTTAAATCATCATTTGATGCTATAGCTATTTCTATAGTATCTATCTAAACCCTCAAAATCATTTATAAATGTTTCTTAAATGCATCCTATTATATTGGGTATCTCTCATAATGCTTCATAACAGAGTATGGATGAATTATGCTTGTCTCTGGACTTCAATACAGGACTGGGAGATGGCTTAGCAGTTAAAAACACTTGCAGATGAGTTCAGTTACCAGCATCCATATTATGTGGCTTTACTACCCCCTATAATTCCAGCTCCAGGGTATCTAAACCCTCCACTCATCTCAAAAGGCACATACACACATGTGACATGCACACACATGTATAATTGAAAATGAAATAAACCTTAAAAGTTTTATTCAAAAGATCTTTAGTATTTAAAAACACTAAAGGCTGACACAAAGCTATCAGCATCTTATTTTCTAGGTAAAAGCATAATAATTGCTATTAATTATGTTAATTATTATACAGAAGAAGGGAATTTTTTTTAAATTTTTTTTAAGATTGCTATACATATATTTACTTTGTGTTCAGCTTTCCCTCTGAATTTTTTTTGCCATTCCTGTATATACCCATTCAAGATCCCTTCCCCCTCCCACCACATCAGGTCATTTTTTCTTCTCCACAACTCCCCATCTCCTCCCTGGGCAGGGAGCAGACAGTCCTATGGTCCCACTGACCCAATAATGCTTAGATCAGTCTCCACTCCTGGCAAATCCAGTTTTGTCCCCCTTCCCTCAAGAGTGAGTCAAGTGTTCCTATAGTTGGAGTGGGATCTGAAGGGTCAGTCCAGGGTGTTGAAGAAGGGAAATTTAATATTAGAATATATAGCTGCAAGCTTATGAAACATTAAAGTTACTTTTTTGGAAACATATACTAGAGTAGGGGGAATAGGCATTGCTTTACATGGTTTTATTTTGCTCATTTTATTATTTATAGAAGCTCAGTAGCCATAATCTAGTAGGAAATATTGGGTTAATATAATGAATGAAATACTGACTTTGTCTCTGAACTAGTATCTCTGACCCATAGAAAGCTTATAGCCGAGGAGCATGAGATAGGACACACCAATGTTGTTAGAGTGTCAAGAACAAGTGTACCAGGGTATGAGCTGACAGACTTATTCACAATTTTGCTGGGCACCAGCCGATAATAAGATTTTGTGTGGTTATCAAATATTTACTACATGCCACTCAGGGTTCTAGGTTGCTTGTGTTTATTTTGTTATGTAATCATTACAACCTGCTGAGACAGATTCAACTTCTCTTCCCAAGCAGAGGTGAGGAAACTGACGTGTGCAGATGTTAGGTGCTTAACTCAAGGCCAAAGCCAGAGACAGAAACAAATCTCACCTGGACTGGCTGACTTTATAGCTCAAAAGAATGTGTAGTTCCTTTCCGACCATATATTTCTCTGATGGGAACAGTTCATGTAATTGCCATTCACTTTGATACTAAAGAGGAAATCTAAATGCTTTTTAGTTTAGATTCCAAAACCACCAGAGAACAAAGTTTTTCTATTGAAAAGCAATGCAACTGTAAACTCTTTGAGTGAAGTTTAATTTCTCCATCTCTCAACATTCATGAAAGTTCATCTCTCTGTTTTCAGAGGGATTAAATGAGTAGAGTGTGTTAAGCACCTAGCAAGTGGCCAGGATTATAAAGAGATTTTAACAAATGCTAATTTATTACGGGTCCTAGTAAGATAAAATGGCATTTCAAATTAAAATCAGCTTCAATATTAATGTCAGGTTGAGAGCAAACAGATCATTCTTTGGTGCTTAAAGGTGTGTATATTTACAAAATATTTCACGAAGCCCTGAGGATTATCTTTGCCGTAGTCTTCATTTTAATTAAGAACATGGAGCTCAGACATCTCAGCACTGGAAGAAGTCTGCGCAGATGTACGTTTTCAGCTTCCAAATGTTTTGTTCCCTGGCTAAAGATATAACAAGCTATGTCAGCAAACCTGCTATTGCAAAATAAATAGGAAATGCTTAATCATTTAAAAATATGTGCCAAAGAACAGAAAAGCCAAAGCCAAAGAATAAGCAATGGCAGCATGAAGTGTCCTTTACTTTGTTTTAAACTGACAACTGACCTCAATTAGACAGACAAGATATAAAAGCAAATCCATCTCTATTTGACATATATATATATATATATATATATATATATATGTGTGTGTGTGTGTGTGTGTGTGTATATATATATCTTCATTCTCATGTTTTCTTTTTTCAGGATAGGGTTTCTCTGTATATCCCTGGCTCTCCTGGAACTCAGTATACAGACTAGGCTAGCCCTCAATTCAGAGAGATCCACCTGACTTAGCTTCCTAAATGCTGGGATTAAAAGTGTGTGCTACTATGTTATCATGACCCATTTTTGCTTCAAAAAATTAAGGAAAAACACCAAAATTGCAGATAAATGTCTAAACTATGAACTTATTTTGAAAATTCAATGTCAACTTCCAGTTGTATCTAAGTATATATTTGTATATGTTTGAAATTTTCATTATATGCTGTTACATTGGTCATCTCAAAGCAGGTCACTCTTAAGCGAGTCTGGGGGAGATTTCCTTTGTAATTCTTTGAGTATTCAGTTCAATATGATATGATCATATTCACCCCTCCTCAACTCCTCTTTGTCTTCTTTCCAAAAAATACATTATTTATCATTTTTATACCTATCAAAGCTAATTTATACTTCCCATATATTGCTGGCTGTGTAGCCTACCAATGGAGAGCGGCCCACTCATCGGAGGATGTATTCTTAAAGAGATCTAACTCCTTGGGGAGATATTTATTTCATATCTATAATTTCATCCCTTTGCCAAGTGCGTTAAGCATATACTAGTTTTGGAACAGCATGTTTAAAAATACAAAATAAAAAATGAACATTTCCTTAATTACCCATCAAATAATTTATTTAGTTATCACTCAACATTTGTTAGACTATTATTGGTGGTTATTTAAATGCATTAAATTTTTCTCTGTGAACTCAGACCTGAGTTTTTAGAGTGCCGTGTTCATATACTGTCACTTGTGGTATTAGTAATTTAGTGGCATGTTCTGAGATTCCTGCCTTGCTTCCTCTTGGAACTGACATGTTATATTAATTTTAAACTCTTTGGAACCAAATTCACTTCCTTCCTTTTTACCTATAGCTTTTGCATTAGAGGGAGGGAATAGGAGCTCCAAAATTTTATTACAAATGAGTTGGCATGTGTAGTACGAATATGGAGAGTGGAGTCAGGAGAGGGCAGTTTCAGTTCTGACCTCACACAACCAGATGGGTAAAATAGGCAAGCTCTTTCCTTCCTTCTGAACCTGGGTGTGATCATCTTTCGATAAGTAATGAAACCTACTCCACAGAGTGGCCACAAAACTCAAAGAGGATCAAATGTGAAAGATCTTGGTAAATCACTTTGTGATGGATATATGCATAATACTGTTTTTTTCACACAAAATCTGTGAGCACATAGCAGGAAATTCCATTACACATACATAGGTATTTGAAGATTTGCACAGAAAGTAACATTGAATAAACATTGAGTTTGAAGAACACTTAGAAGCTTTAGTTTACATGCTAAATAACAGCTGACAAAGTACACAAATGTAACTTCTTCCTAAAAATAATAGTCAATTAAGCTAGAAGCATATCTGACCTGGTGTAGTCATCTTCAACCAGCATGTGCTTTGGAATTGGTGAGTACCTTCCTGGAGAGATGGGCGGCAGGGAAGTTTTGTATTCTAACGTGCCATTGTTTCCAGACAGTAGGTGATTTTCCATTGGTGGAGAATAAGCTAAGGAATTGGGGGAAGAAAAAGAAATGAAATCAAACCTTTTATGTGAGTGAGTCAATGTATTATACATCAGAGGATGTGTTAAAAATACAAAGGCTTTGCTACATTCTCTTGCTCTCCAAGATGGGTGAGTTACTGTCTGTTTGCATTTTCCATATATAAGCACACTGTGACCTTCAGATTTGGAGAGCTGTAATAACAGTTATATTTGTAGCTAAGTTAGCATAATTAGGTGGTGAGAAGAATTGGAGGAGAGACTTGACACACGTTTTCAGAATGATGATTAATTTTCTATGGAAATGAAAATGTTAGCTTCTAATTGTAGGGTTCACATTCATTTTACATAATTAATATCCAATTATCAAAAGTAAAAGGCTCCCAAGTAACGTATTCCTTTATTAAAACCTTCTCCACAAATATGCCATACTTCCATCACAGGAAGTCCAGAATGAAAATCACTTGTCTTCTGTTCTTCACTAGCCCATCTTTTCATTGACACCTCTTGACTGGGGCGCCCTTTCTTCTGCTCTTTCTGTAATCTGCTTCATAGGATGAGATGAACCCTGAAGATCCAATTTTGCTTTGTTCTCTAGCTTACATGTTTTGCACTGTCACTATTGTTTGGGATGTAGTATACCTTCTCTTCTTTATCAAATTGATAAAACGGACCCATTTCAACATTCCTTATACATGCTGCTCATCCTCAGACAAAACCCGTGTTTTTGGCATTTGTACTGCTGTTTTACTATATCTATGATTTGTTTCATGTATTCCATCTTAGATTTATAATTCTGAAGGCAGCTATACATAAAATCTCTTAGTTCTTTACAAAAAGATAAGAAATCTCCCTTTTCTGAGTCACTAAAGGGTGTTTATTTTCATTTATCTGACTGTATATATTGCCTATTATTTCCACCAAATTGTGTTAACATGTGTTAAATGTGTTATCATGTACTACATAACTTGTAAAGTAAGATGTGTGACAGCCATCTTACTTTAGAGGAAATACAGCCACATCTTACAAGTTATGTAGTACATCTTAAATTTCTTTAGTCAATTAGAAACTTTTGTTTCTGCCTTTTTCCCCCTCTCTGCCATATATGCCCTTTATGAAGTGAGTCATAGATCCTGAAATCTATTGACTCGGCTAAATTTATTCAGTTCAAGACTCTGAAAGTTAAAACTCTTGCCTGCCCTAGGGTAAGGCTTATCTTAGCTTACAGCTTTCTTAGGAAAAAAAAAAAGACCATTTAGAGGGAGAGACATTGTAGAACCATCATTTCAGAAAGTATTAGATAAGGCCATGTAGAGCTAAGGTTATTTAGCTCTTAAATTTTGCTCAAGAGAAACATCTAAATCTAAGAAATATTCAACACTTGCCCAAGGTGATAGTACTAATTAACAGTTTGTCCTGGAGGCATCTGGGTGCACATACTCTCAATGGAAATGGCAAAGTTCAAATTCAACAAGCTAACTTATGTCAATAAAAACACTCATTATGTTTACACAAATGTAAATTCTTTCTAAGTTTAGTCCCAGAAGACAGAAGGGAGAGAGAAAGTCCTGCTTAGCAGTGTATTTGGTGTGGTCCCCAGAATAGTGACTCACATGGGTTGTCAACCTCAAAGTGTTGCTTCACCTGCTGCTATAGACAATGGGTTATTTTCTTGGTTCTATAGAGCATAACAAATTCAGCTAAAGATCAAAGTTATGATGCTGACTGAAAATACTGATTTCATCATTTTTGAGAACAATCCCACCCCCTAGGAGGAAGTGTAGAACTAGCTACGGTTTATTTTGCCAGCATCTGTCTTTCACTTTGCTTCTACCTAGATCTGAATTAGGACAAGGAAATACAATGGCTTGAGAAAATTCATGTTCTAGGCAATTGAGGAATTATCTTCTGGAGTGTTGCAAAACACTATTGTAGTCACCAAGATTAAAATCATATCATTTTGTTCTTTCAGTGGTGGATTTGTTAATACAACAAGGTGTTCCACCTTTAAAATATTAGCTGAGACCTTATAAAGAACATGGAAATGATGCATAGGATATTTCCCCTGAAGGGTTTCAAGAAGCTTTATGTGAATGGAATTGTAAGCAGAGATGAAGTTGGCTATTTTGTATAATTGGTAGGCTATTAGATACCATGGAGTACAGTACTTACAGTGAGTAATATCAGGTGGGCCATAAGGGTCAGTCATATAAATGGTGGTGGGTTTGCCAACTTTCAGATAAACAACATCAGATGTGTTCTTCAGTATCGCTACAGCCTCTTCATGAGTAACTTCTTCTAAACTATAGTTATTTACCTGAAAGAGTAGAAAGATAAATATGAGACTTAAACCTGTGAAGTGAAAGAGAATTACCCAGGCAGACAGTGTGGAATTTGAAATTATGAAGTTATTAATAGATCAGGTTACAGTGGTGAGTTTGTTATTTGTAGCATTCTTGATAGAACATACAGTGTAAACTTTAGCCAAAGCAGATTAAGTATAGCCTTCAACTGATCTCTAAAATATATAGAGTACTCAAGAAACTAGAGCCCAAACAAACCTTGAATAACCCAATCAAAAAATTGGGGTTCAGAACTAAAAAGGGAATTCTCAGCAGAAGAATTACAAACGGCTGAAAAGCACTTGAAAAAATGCTCAACTTCTTTAGCCATCAGAGAAATGTGAACCAAAACAACTTTGAGATACCACCTTACACCTGTCAAATTGGCTAAGATAAAGGACACAGATGGCAGCCTATGCTGGAGAGGGTGTGGAGCAAGGGGAACACTCCTCCATTGTTGGTGGGAGTGCAAGCTTGTTCAGCCACTCTGAAATGCAGTATGGTGGTTTTTCAGAAAATTGGGAATCAATCTCCCAAGGATCCAACAACACCACTACTGGGCATTGACCCTAAAGATGCACATTTGCACTCCAAAGGCATTAGCTCAACTATGTTCATAGCAGCATTACAACCTAGATGTCCCTCAACTGAATAATGGATTAACAAACTGTGGTACTTCTACACAATGGAGTACTACTTAGCAGTAAGAAAAAAAAAATGATATCCTAAAATTTGCAGGCAAATGAATGGATTTGGAGAATATCCTTCTGATCAGGTATCACAAACCCAGAAAGATAAACAGGAGATGTACTCACACATAAGAGGACTTTAAACAAAAAGCAAAGCATGTCCAAGCTGCAAATCACAAGCAGTGAACAGCTTGTGATCTGAAACACCTTGGACTGGCACCTTGGAGCCCACTCCCGCCAGAGGAACACCTGACCCAGCCTTGATGCTGGGGTGAGAAAAGTGGATCTGCCTGGAGTGGATGCTGAACTAAGCCACCTTGGGACCTTGGGACCTCCTGCCCTTGCTGGGGAGGAGATAAAGTGATGGGGAGAAGAATGTGACTGGGAGAGGGAAGAGAGTCTGAACAAGGGGATACATGGATAAAAAATACGACTTTATTCATAATTAAAAAAGAATGCATATCCACCCCTTTACGTACTGGTGGGATAATAAAAAGTAATCCTGCAAATAAAGAGACATCTGCCATTAAAGAAATGTATAGCCTCCAACACCACAAAACAGGGTCAGCTTTGTTGACAATCTCTCTGAGGACATGACTTTATAGCAAACAGAATAATGTTTCTAGAAAAAATATAAATGATCTTAAAAATATTTTGTATAGCTTTTATGAATAATGCATCAGGCTAGTTATGTATATCACTGGTATAATTAATAATTACTGAGAATATATGAGGGCCTTGGATCAGTTTATGTCACCACACACAAAAAACAAACAAACAAACACAACAATACAGTAAAGAAAAAATACACAGAAAGTATTATATAGAAATTGAAAAAATAACCTTCCCTTAAAAAATATGCATAGATCATCTAGGAAGCAGAAATAGATAAGATCTCCTGGGTAAATGAAGGGTAGGTGGGTGAAGGATGTGAACATGAGGGAGCTAAATGGTGGAGTTGGAAGAGGGCAAGGAAAGAGGTATCTTGATAGAGGAAGCCATTATGGGGAGAGAGAGAAATATGGTAAAAGGGTAATTCCCAGGAACCCACAAGGATGACCCTAGATAAGACTTCTAGCAATAGTTGAAAACATGCCTGATCTGGTCTACTCCTGTAATCAGACTGTCATCATTGAATCTTCACCCAGGAAGGGATAGTATATTCAGAGATCCACAGTTAAACACTGGGCTGAGCTACAGGAGTCTGGTCCACTAAGAGAGAAGGAGGAGGGATTATATGAGCAAGGGGAGGGGGCACAGTTTGACATCATGATGAGGAAACCCACAGAGACAGCTGACCTGTACTAGTGGGAGCTCATGGGCTTAGATTGACAGCTGCGGAACCTTCATGGACCTAACTAGGCCCTCTGAATGTGGGTGACAGTGGTTTGGCTTGGTCAGTTTGTGGAGCTCCTGGCAGTAGGACCAGGATTTATCTCTAGTGCATGAAGTGGATTTTTGGAGCTCATTTTCCATGAAAGGGATACCTTACTAAACCATGATGGGGGGGGGGTTGGTTCTGTCCCACCTTGATATGCCAGACTTTGTTGACTCCCCCCTTATACTCTCTGAGGAGAGGAGAGAGGAAAAGTAGTGTGTTGGGGGGAGCAGAAGAAGAGGGGAAAAGTGGAACTGTGGTTGGTATGTAAAAGTAAAAAAAATCAAATAAGTAGATAAATAAAAGAAACAAAACAAAACAAAATAATCCACAACTTTCCTACTTTAACATATTCCTTTAACTCAGTGTGACCATGTTGGACACATTATTTTGCAATCTGTTTTGAAGATCTAGAGTGACTGCAACATTAACGTAATTTAGCAAAATGGCTTTGTTTTCATTGCTTTGCATGGCTGCTACAGTGATTTAAATTATCTCTTGCTAGAACCTGTTTAGTTCGCTCTTACTATGTTGCTACTATAAATAATATTGTGACAAACAATTATCTGGGCTTATCCAGCTTGGATGCTTTTGGTATAACTCACAGGACTTGCTAGACTCAACTATAATAGCATTATTGCAATTTCTAATATCTGTTCTGAAAGTGCCCCTTGAAACTTGAATCAGTTTACCCTCGTGCCAGCACATAGTGAAACTCCCTCCTGTCTTCCCCGCCCCCATCTCTCCCTAGGACTGAGAACTGAACCCAAGATCTTGTGTGTGCTATG
The DNA here is from genome assembly GCA_004025045.1 of Sigmodon hispidus. Lineage (NCBI taxonomy): Eukaryota > Metazoa > Chordata > Mammalia > Rodentia > Cricetidae > Sigmodon > Sigmodon hispidus. The sequence continues at coordinate 24,054 of PVIH01010235.1, read as the reverse complement.
CACACTCTCACTGGCTGGATCTTCAGCTATGAGTCTTTTTTTTTGAGTGCTATTATAACTTCATGAAAGGAATATCAACTGCATGTGTGAAGCACTTATTGATTTGTAATGTAATGCAACCAAAAGATATCAATGGAAAAATTAAAATAAATGTTCAAAAATATAATTTAAGGTTAGTTTTGGATATAGAGTGAGGTATAAGCTATCCTGAGCAACAGACAAAACTTTGTTTCAAAGAAACAAATATATATATATATACGTCATATATACATATATATAGTTTAGCTTACAAATTATACACAGTAAGTTAACTTAAAAAGATTAATAAATAATAATGCAATAAGACAATTAAAATTAGTAGCTTTATCACCCTACTCTGTTATTAAATGAAATAAGGGGTAATAAAATGCATCTGTTTGATAACTGATGTAAGAATGAAATGATTGACAAGTAGGTCGCACGTGCTACATGAGGATTCTGTGAAAAGGCGTATTACAGGTAGGCTGAAGACTGATGCTGTGTGCTTTCATGTATTGCTAAGAAAACCAGAGCTATAGGTGAGTGTGGCTGTGATACACATTCTCTCTCCTTTGTACTTCAGTCATACGTGACTTGTAGCAATAGTTTTGTTTTTTAATAAGTGCTTGATAATCAGTTAGTCATAAAGTATCTATACATAGCCCAAAGTGGAGGCACCGTCCCATTTTACATACACTAACTTCTTGCACTCATACTTTTGTCTTCTGTAAGATAAATACAAAACAAAATTATATAAGCTATCTAATAGGTTTTTGTGATGCTTCCCTATTTTAGTGTATCTGGTCTGCAAAGTGAAAGGGACAGAAGCAATAGTCAGGCACGTTAGCCCCAGGGATTATCCTCTGAGAAGCAACCTTACTGATGCTTCACCTTCCAGGTCGAACCAAGGCCCACTCTGACAAGGTGCAGTTTGTGAGATGAATAATAAGGGAGTAGGAAATATATAGGAAATGAATGTGGAGAATCTAGATATGGCAAACATAGCTAATGATGGCAGACCTTAATATTAAGGAAATAATAAAAATAGCAGGGTCAACATATATTTAATATTCTCTGTCACATATTTGGAGAGCATGGTCATACTCTCTCTATAAATATGTATATATTTGTATTCATATACACATAAATATATAAATGTGTATATATGCATATTTATATACATAAATATATAAATATGTATATATTTAGATTCATTTTTGTTTTATGGTTATGAGTGTTTTGCCTAAATGTATTTGTGTGCACCCCATGTATGATTTGCTCCTAGAGAGATCTCAAGGGGACATTGGATACCCTGGAACTGGAGTTACAAATGAGTGGACACATTGAAAATAAACCCAATTTGTCTGCAAGAGCAGAAAGTCTGAACCATTAAAGGTATGTATGCACAGAAAATGGAAGGAGGTTTACTATATCTCACTAAAGAAATTGATCATGCACAGCAATAGAAAATATGTATGAAAATGGAAGTTGTCTCTAAAAACTTGACTGCTCAAGTTAGGTATCTCTGACTGTTGTCATCAAAGCCCTAGAACCATCTATATTGAGAAAACAAAAGAGGGACAGATTTTTGGAGTTACAAAATGACAAGGGCAGTGAAGAGAACCCCAAAGGCTGTGAACTACTGGATCAGATTACAAGTGGCACCAAGTTTTTGTTTTGGCAAAAGATTATTGTCTTTTTCCCCAGTGATGTGGGTTGCCTTTCTGTATGCTGTGAACATGCCTTATTACCATTGGTTAATAAAGAAGCTGTTTTGGCCCATGGCAAGGCAGCTTAGAGGCAGAAAATCCAAGCAGAGATAAAGAAGAGGGGCGGAGTCAGGAAGAAGCTTCAGGCTGCCACGCAAGGAAGCAAGATGTAATGGAATACAGTAAAGCCACAGAACACGTGAATAGAAATGGGTTGAGTTAAGTTATAAAAGCTAGTTGGTAGGGAGCCTGAGCCATAGGTCAAACAGTTTCTAATTAATATAAGCCTCTGAATAATTATTTTATTAGTGTCTGTGAGACCTCAGGTGGGAGAGATTTGTCCAGACTGTAGGCCCTGGGCAGGACAAAAAAACTACTGGCTATAACTCAGGGTGCAGAAATTATACAGCTTATTAGATTATCAGTAAAAAAAAGAAAAAAAGATTTTCAATGATTATTAAATCCCATCGCCTGCTATCTTTAAGGTGGTAAGTAGATTTTAGAAACAGACTTTTTACAACCAAGAAAATACCCAGACAATAACATAAATTTAGGTCAATGGCAGATGTAGGAAATGAGTGTGAAAGAGAGAATATTGGGTGGATAAGTGTTAGTTTTAGATAGTAGCAGTTTGGTTGATTTTTATTTGGTGGCTGACAAATTGAAATGCTGACATGTCCTGGTGAAAAATGTTTATCATGTTTGTAATGGAGCGTACTCATAGTAAGAACACATGCATTTGAAGCTGGGCAGATGGCTGGAGGGGGGGGGTGGTAGGAGTAAAAGTGCTTGCCAGGAGAGCCAGATGAACTGAGTCTGGATCTTTAGAAATAAGGGAAAACTGGACACAGTAGTTCAAGCCTCTGAAATCCCAGAAGGTACTATAGGCAGATAGGGGACAGACACAGGTGACTCTCCAGAGGTATCGGGCCCAGCTAGAGTGGCTTACACAATGGCAAAGAGCTCCCATTTCAAACAAGGTAAAAAGACAAGGAATAATTTCTGAAGGTTGTCTTCTGGTGTCCACATGCATGCCACATAGACAGACAGACAGACAGACAGACAGACAGACACACACACACACACACACACACACACACACAGAGTCACTGGGTTTTCTTTCCTATGGACTAAGATATGACTTCCTTTTCTTGGCAATTTCCAGCTCCATTACTTTGTGAAGTCTATTTAGCCTTCTAAGCATCAATTGCGTACTCTACAAAATAGGGATGTTGATAGTCACTGTCTTGAAGGGATTTGTAGAATACACTGGTCTATGGAAAGTGATCTACATTAAAATATTAATGTTGGTTCTTAACCTTGTTACTGCATATTGTCATCATTCACCTTGTTTCCCAGAAAACTGGATTTTTTGGCACAATTTTCTTGCTGATCATTTTTCTGTAAACATCTGTGAACTGATGAGTTTAATTAGGGTTCTGATGAGGCTTCTGTGGTCTTAAAAAGAAAAAAAAACCTGAACCAAAAAGTATTCTTTTGTGCTGAAGTCTTCAAAATTGTTTTTTACAAACTGGGTTTGTTTGGGTTAATTATGTGTGTGCACTCTGCTATGAACTCTCAGCATAAAGGGCCTACAGCTGGAGCTGATTGTATGCAGAGAGAAGAGACATTACATTGATTGGTTAGCTGTTGCTGTCATTGTTTTTCATTGTCTTTTGATTTTTTCCTTTCAATTTTGCATCAAGTATTTGACTATCATGATGAGCATTGACCAACTGGCCTGGTTTCAGGGAAAGAGATGCTGCATGTTTAGTAAGATGCTGTCTCTCTAAAGCACTCCATGGAGAGGACATATGTGCAGTCTTGCCTCCTCTTACAACACCAAAGAGGACTAAGGCCAAGACCTGGGATAGAAGCTGGAGGTAAGATGGCATGGATTGGGGTATCACAGGCAGGGTGGTAAAGAAGCTGAAGAAAGAGGTCCTGGAGACCCACAGGAAGGGAACGTAGCCCGTCTTGTGGAAAATCAAAATTGTGCAAGCGAGCATCTATATCACAGTGTAACAGTGGAAGGCTGGAGGGTAGGAGAGGCCATAATGAGCAGAATTCTGTGATGCAGGCTCTGAATGTCTGACTTTTTATTTGCATGAGAGACTATTCATATCTGGGGGACAGATAGGGGAAATGGTTAGGTACAGAGGGTTACCTAAAAAGGCAGTACAAGGAAATGTATGATTTACAAACATTGGAGAAAAATCCTAAACTCTGTTGCTGAGTTTTAAAAGGAGATAAAGTGGTTGGTTATTAGATCATGAAAAAAATTAAGAAGACCAATCCAATGCAGTAATAGCAATGCTGGAAAGTAAAAGTGCATAACTTCAAAAAAACTTCTCTAAAGTATATTGAAATAAACTGGTTGATGATAAGATTTCTTCTAAAATAAGAAATCTTAATAAATAGAAAATTTGTGGATATGGTTATGTTTGGATAATCAGTATTTTCTTGGTTTTAATATTTTCTGCAATGGATATGTACTGGCACTTTTATAACAAGATTAACTTCACTTGGGCAAAACAAAAACTTAAATAAAGAAGAAAGGTAACAGGTCTCACATAAAACAGCCTCAGGAGTAGTGTGAAAGTACGTGGCCAAGAGGGCTGTATCTCACATGCAATTTAAATTGATTAGAAACATTAACCATGTGTTAAACTTGGTTAAACTGTGTGTTGTTTTAGGAATGGGGGACCTGCTTAATTCTAGTTGTGTTTTGTGTGGTACTCCTTTTCTGATAGGATTTATGATGAAGTTCCTTTAGAAACCACAGTGTTGAAGCAAAATGTGATTTTGAGAGTGACTAGGTTGGTTTCACTTTTTAGTTTCATGATTATGAATCGTCTAATACCTTTACTAGGAATTCCATGTGTCAAATGAAGATGGTGCATATTTGGTGGTTTGTGTTTAGGAGGAAGAGATGATTCCATGAACTTGCAGAAGCCCTGTATAAGGGAAATGCTATGCAGATAGAAACCAAATAATCATAGTTAGGCATTGAGCTACCGCTGAGCCTGCTGCTAGAAATAGCTTCTTCCTGGGTGGGATTGCTGTCACCCCTTCCTATGCTCAAAGCTTACCCAGTACGTCTTTTTGCTTTTAACTGCCTTAATATTTTCAAGGAGAATGACAAAATTGTATTTATTTTTTTTGTATCCCCCACATGAAGCATTATAAATATCTAACACTTAATGGGCGTTGAAATGAGCTAAATACACTGTAAAATAATGATTATGTCATGTCCAAAAGTATCAAAAGTCCATATTTTATTGAAATAGTGGAGCAGCTGTGTGGAGTCTCTGTTCTCTATTTGTGTTAGAGAGGTAAAGAAGAGGCCTGAGGGTTGTGCAAGCAATGGCATGCACTTATTGATTACTCTGTTTGTGCCACATAGGCTATAAGGAGGAAAACGTTAAACAGAAAGAGAGCCTGGGACACTTCTGCTCATGATGCACAATCAAAGCTCCAGCTGCATGAATTTTCTCCCCCACTAACCATACATTTCTTAATCCTTACTTCTATAAAAAGAGAAAGAATAGAGCATGGGAGTGGTATTTTGATTGATTGATGCTTCCCTCATAGCACTGGCCACCAAATGCACAGGGCAAGGTGAAGCCCAGGGCAATTCATGAGGTACAAGAAGAAATTTCATTTAAATCACATTTATGTTTATTTCTTGTGAAGAATATACTAACATAGTGTCCTGGTTAGTTTTGTTTTGTTTTGTTTTGTTTTTTTTTGTTAATATGATACAAACTAGAAGAAACCTCAACTGAGAAACTACCCCTGATAGATTGGCTGCAGGCAATTCTATGGGGCTTGATTAATAATTAATGCAGGAGGGCTCACTCCACTGGGGGTGGTCATCTTTGAGCCTGGGGTCCCGAATGATACAATAAAGTAGGCAGAGGAAAGCCACAAAGAACAAGCTAGTAAGCAGGACTCCTCCACGGCCTCTGCTTCAGTCCTGCCGCCAGGTTCCTGTTCTGTCCCACTTTGATCTAGGGTGAACTGCAAGATGAGAGCTGCAAGATAAATTCAACCTTTTCCCCCCTCAGTTGTTTTAGATCCTCCTGGTTTTATAATAGTGATAGAAATCATAATTAAAGAAAAATATAATATTTAAAGATATTTGCATGCATTAGAAGCAACTTCTTGTGCTTTGCCAGTGGGGTGGGCTAATAACGTAACTTTAGGCCTGGGCATATAGCTCAGTGGTGCAATACTTGCCTTCTATATACAAAGTTCTGTGTTCAATTCTTATTACCACAAAACACACAAAGAAACAAATCAATAGTTAATTTTTATAAAACTAGTAAGTAGTATATGGAGAGGTTAAGACCATTATCAGTGGTAGATCCATGCTTGAACTTTGGTAGCAGGATATATAAAATAGCTCAGTGGTAGAGTGCTTGCATAGCCTCCACAAATCTTAACTATATTCTCTATGCACAGTCTGAGTTGTGGAAGCATGGATGTAGCCTTCTAGAGGAAGACTGGAAGACTATACCTTGTGGTGCTTACCTAAGGCCTATTCCCACCACCTGCAAATACTCTGTTTCTCATTCAGATAATTTAGATATATTCACATTGTCTTCAATATGATGCCATTTATGTTTGAGTAAAATTAGACAGTCTTATAAAGCAACCAAGAGTTAACCAATATTTATTTAAGTTCTTGCAACCAATATTTATTCATGAAACAGCTTTGTCCTTTGTCCTGTTTCCCAAGCCTTTACTTCATCCTTAGCTTAAGAATGAAACTAAATGGTTCTCAGTCACAACATATCCAGAGTATGACCTCTAGTTGTGACTCTTTTATAAACATCATTTTAACAAAAGTATTCCATGATAAATAAGGTTCAGAAGTACAGAGTAAATAAAATACTATGGTAGAGACAAAAAAATATATGACCATAGATGCACCTGGCTTGCCCAAAGAAATATAGACTTTGTGGGTCTGCCTATGACTAACACATAGTTCTTCAAAGGCTGATTCCAGCCTTTCCCACTGGACTTTAAGGCGTTGATCATTCTGCCTTCTATTTACTACTTGCCTTTTAAGGAAAGAAGATGAATTCATTCTCTGCAAAAATGTATAAATTCTCTTACTGACATTTTTTCTTTAAATGTCAAGCAGAGGTTATAAGGGGGAAAGTGTAAGATTTTCAACCTTAAATTATAACATGACAAGGAGCTTGACAACGAACAACTAATGTTACTGCTATAAAAATGACAAATGATCCCAGATTTAAGGTCTCTGGTGTTATGCAGAAAAGGTTAAAAAATCGCATTTCTATAAAATATTTGGCTCTGGGGAGCATCTTGATAAGGCTTAAGAAGAAACAGTTTATGGAAATATATGAAAGATTAAAAAAAAAAACTTCAATGTTGTCAACTTTCGATCATTTGTCTCAAGAAATTCAAGACCGATTAATGAGTAATAATCTATTCAGTCAGACTTCAGCAGTAAGTTACCAGTATTATCTATGAATACCTGCTGGCACTGGCATTCAGCTAAACAGACAAAAGAATCCACTAATTGTAGTAAAGGGCATTAAAAATATTAAATGGAGAAACACAATATATACCAAGTATTTGGGTGACAATGAAACATGGGGGATCATGCAGTTATCACAGTTGTGGAGTCAAAGGTGGTGTTATTAAGCCTGTCCTTGCTCTCACAAGGCTGCAGACTCACTTAGGGGAAGTGACTGGAGACTTAGAGAACTGGTGGCAAGCAGCCACAAAAGTCTAAGAAAATTAATGAGAGTTTAATATAAACATCGTTTGTGGCCATTCTCAGGGTTTTGCTAAGCAAGCTCTTCTATTGGGCCATAGCCCAATGTGGAGCATCTTTTTGGGGCCAGTGTACTTAAAACACTCAGAGTGGATAATATATTGAGGATGTTTTCCTAAGGACTGAAAGAAGGAAGGAGGGTAAACAGCTTCAGAAAGAATGGCATATTTAGAGAAAAATATTCAGTGTGCTGCAGCTGGTAAGTCAGAGTCTAAATCATGTGCACTTCCTTCTGGGGGATGAATGGAAGGGCAGGAGAATAGACATTATTAGGAGCTAAACTGAGTGGTAGGGGAGCAGGAACAGATATTTTGGAGGCTAAAGTAAAATAATTGGTGTTCAGGATAGCTTCACTAATTTTTTTGTTTGTTTATTGTTTCTATGTCAAGGTCAGTTTTTTCCTTTCAGAATATTTTAAAGGGAACCATTTTCTTTCATTCCAAGATGCTGTTTGCCAGTTGCCTTGGAAGTACTAATTATGATTTTCCTTATATAGGACAGAAGAGACCTATTATTGTTGAAGTTTCATTTTTTAAAATGTTCATTTCTTAAAACTTAAAGCAGTGAAGAATTATGTCATGGCTGTTTTTGAAATCATTTTACTTATAATGAATATAAAAATTATCATGGAAAAGTACCAAGCATCACAAAATTTTTTTGGTTGAATTATATAGGTGTAGAGGCCTTTTTTTTTTCCTTAGAATTTGAAAATAAGTCTACAGATTTAGGCATGGTTTGAAGAAACTAGCAGACAGATGTAGCATAATTTCACAATAGCATCAGGTAAAGGAAAACTGGGAAAGTTACATCTAAACTCTTTGTATGTCAAAGGTGAAGCCTGTCCCAAGGTAGCCATTATTTGAAAATGAAGATTTCCACTTCATTTTCAATGAAGCACTATGTAGAAGATGCTTTCACACTTTATTTTAATGACAATATTTCAAATAATAAAATTTATATTCTGGTCAAAGGTTATTTATATCTCAAGTCTCTAAGATAATTTTTCTAGCTTGAAAATGTAACATTGACTTTTATATTCAGAGCATACAAAGAAACAAAAGTTTCATAGCTTTTTGAGAATGAAAATAATGGTGAATTTAGATGGTCAAGAAGTTGGAAACTCCAAGTTGCAAGTCTGATATTGATGGATGGAATTTAAAAGACTAACTAAATAGTAAGCAGAGTGGGGAGGGACAGGACTGATTGACAGATTGAAAGAAATGAACGCCATTCCACGTGGAGGAAACAGTATTGCTTGAGGTGATGAAGGTGGATGGACAGTTGGATTGTTTCAGCTGGAAATCATTAACTTCCACCATTAATGACAGGATTATGGCTAAGTTAATAAATGTCTTTAGACCTGTTTTTTACAGGTTACCTTATAAAGAAGTATAAGCAGTTTATGAAACTCAATATATATCAAATATGGAGATGAATTAAGTTCAAAGGCATTTACAACCACAAGTTCAACCACAGGGATTAAATAGAAGCTCCCTGGAACCTAGAGAAGTAAAAGTACCTGGTAGAAAACCTTGATGCTTTAACTTTCAGATGCACATATATCATGAAATGACCTTTCCTTGAGTTATACTCAAGTCTGCCTCTAACACTTTTTATAAAGGAAGAGGAGACAATGACTCCTTATAGATATAGCCATCTTAAGTAGCTAGACAGGAATTATCAGGCTTGGGAACCCTTGGTTCTTTGAGTGGACCAATTCCTCATAACATTTTTGACTCCATAGTAACTCCAGGAAAAAGAGCATCACTATTGGTTCCTGAAGATATAAATTTCCATGTGAATAGTTGGAAGTTTCAGGGCTTTGTTGAGGCCCATTAAAAAAAAATACCACAACCACTGAACAGCTTGGGATCTGAACCACCTTGGAGCCTATTCCGTCCAGAGGAACACCTGACCCAGTCTTGATATTGGGATGAGGAAAGCAGATCTGCCTGGAGTGGATGCTGAACTAAGCCACCTTGGGAATGTGGGACCTCCTACCCATGCTAGGAGGAGATAAGGAGATGGGGAGAAGAGAGAGTGACTGGGAGGGGTGAGAGGGGGAAGGGAGTTTGAGAAAGGGGATACATGGATAAAAAATGAGACTTTACATAATAAAAAAGACAAAGAAGAAAAAAGAAAAAAATTTCCTCTTGGTCAAGACCTCTGGCCCTTGGGTAGAGACGACATTTTGATTTATTCCAGAGATTCAAACTTTACATATTATACTTGTCTTCTGCCCTAAGCAGTGATCTTGTTGAATCTGTTAGTTACCTAGTCAGGAGGCCACTCCTCACGAAAACCAAATCATTAGAGAACATGCCAAAGAGATGGGAGGAATAATTATCTCCTTAATGAGAAAATGTATTTATCCTTCCCCATAGTTTTTCCCATGATGCAATAGCTCATGTTACACTGCTAAGTCTGCCTGCCTTTTCATCTTTACATCTTGCTTTCTTTTAGAAACTGGACAACTGTCTAAACATGCTTTCCTATTCTTTTTCTGAAGCTCTCATTTCTTTTCTTCAGTACAGATGCTTGCTGGTCTCCATTGCGGCACATGGAAGTATTGAAGGTCAAATGAGCCAAGAAGTAGAGGAAAGGATCCATCTTCCTGTCAGCAAGAGCCCACTGAAAGGGCCTGTGAGATGCAATCAGACAGTGGCCATTTGCAAATCTGGAGGAGTGCCCTCGTAGAAATGAAATAACACTGTTTGAAATTCTGAGAAAATAAATTTCTGATGTTTAAGCCATCTAGTTTAGAGATTTTGTCATAGCCTTCCAAGCTAAGACAGTTACACAGTGAGAATGAAGAATGTTATGCATGTACACACAGTTTTGCTGGGCTCACACTCACCATTAATAGCCTGTCCCCGACTTGCAACCTCCCATCCTTTTGTGCAGCTCCACCATCTATAATTTTGGTTACATAAATGCTGTTGTCTCCAGGGATGTGCTGGTTCCCCACGCCTCCAGCAATACTGAAGCCCAAACCTAGGAAAAAGGAACAGAAAATGAAGAGCAAATGCAATTAGCTATGTAGCAACAACTGAAAGCATTTTTAATTGCTTCATTTTTTCTAATAAGTGGCAGGAAGGATTCTATTGAAATAAATGTTGGTATCTAAATATTTGAAGGGCTTATTGGTTTTTGCTAATGAAGCAAAGATCATATAGTCAATCATATGTGAATTTCAATGTTGTTCTATTTGAAGACTGGCCCCCTAACCACTACTGTTTTCTAAGTAATGAATTCATGATGTTACTGGTCAGAATAAGGGTGCAACAAAAGATATTGGTCTTATCCTTTTTGAGGTAAGAGTTGTATTTTTGTGTTAAGACAGGGCACACACGGGTATGGTTATTTGTACATGAGGGTTTATCCTCATGGTCATTGCTACTCTAGTACAACTAGAAGATGTTTCTGATGCCTCCACTAATTTGTTGAAAATGTCTTGATGTATGACTTTGTTCTATAATAGACTGCATGAAACTGCTTTCACCATGGAACACGGAATTTAGAGTAACCAAAATCTGTGTCCCCAAGCTGCTGTATAAGTACTTGACTATAGAATAAACCACTTCTTATCCTTTTTGAGGTAAGAGTTATATATTTATGTTGAGTCAGGAGAAGCACAGGTACAGTCCTTTGTTTGCACAGAGCCCAGGGCTCATCTTCATGCTCACTGTTACTCTAAAACAGAAGAACTACAGCCATTAGCTGGGGGCAACTGGGCACTCTAGATTGACATTTCAGGATCAAAACTACAATTAGAGGGGTGTCATTCAGACTGTGAGACATACTAAGGATACACTTGACGTTTCTATGCCACCATTTCAGAAAGCTGATGAAAAAATGATGGATGATGCTCTGTTTACATTTCTTCTTTGGCCATGTTGTCATATTTTTAAAATTTATGGCACCTAGTGTTGTTAACTAACTGTTGGGTTTTAACCCTGGGCCAAAAAGCAAACACAGGCCACCAGGATTTTCGTGTATCCTCTAGTCTCTTTTTGTTACAGAATCCTCCTGGCTGGCAGACCATCCTATCCCCCACCCCTTAAACTTCTCCAGTCCAGGGGTTTGGCTGTCCTTCTTCCAGATACTCTTTCCTATATAGTCCCTATATAATTTTGGTTAAGCCTCTCTCTTTTGGACCTCCTGGCTGCTGTACCTGGTTCTTTTCTCCCTCTCTCTAACATAGCTCAGGGTAGTGTCCAATCTGGACTCTCCCAGATGTCTCTGCCTCTGTCTACGCTCTCTTTCATCTGAAATAAACTTTTCCTTCCACCATACCTAGAAACAGTTATGTCCTTCTTCTTTCGTTTTTTTTTTTTTCATTCACTAACTGATAAAGAAGCTATTGACAGAAGAATGTAAATCACCCCTCTGTGCGACCTTATGAACAGTAGTTCCCTGAAAAAAGCTAGATCTTCAAACACAACCTTCTTCAAGACTGAGTAGAACTTCTGTGATTGTGGGAAGATTTGGACTGACTCAAGTTTGAAGCCAAAATATCTTGAGCCCTTTTTAGCCCCCTCAATAGTCATTTATTGTCTTTCTTCTACCTTATCTGACAGCCATGTGACCATTAGGTACATCATTTGGGATGGATAAACAAATACTTGATTTCCCTTGGAATGTGCTAACTTAGCAGACCACTACCTTATACCATCCCTGAAGGGGGTCATCATCAAATAGTCTCTGAGCCCCATGACAGAGTTTTTGTGCTTTGTCATTACCCACCTCCCCATGCTTCTACCAATGTATTTGAAAAATGTCTCATTTTTCTGACTTTTTTTGTTCTATTAAAAAATTCATGAAATTACTTCTATGTTGAGACAGGGAATTTGGGATAATCCAAGTCTGTGTTCCCAGGCCATGGTCACTCACACTTGGCTACAGAACAGACATTTGTTATCTCCTTTGAGGTGAGAGTTTTATTTTTGTGCTTAGAGTCTTAAGAATAAAAAAAGGGGAGATCATAAGAGTGGGTATAAATCTGAGAGAACTGATAACTGAGTTTGATGATGTGCATGATGTAAAATCACCAAATAAATAAATAAAAAAAAAGAAAATAGGAAAAGAAAAAAAAGACACCTTTACTTTTTTTTGTGAATGCCAGAATATAAGATCATTTTAAACATGTACTCTTGAATCTTAAGAGATAAATATTACTCTTATTTTCAAAATACTTATTTTTATTTAAATGTGGAAAGATAAAGCAAAAGAAGAATTATTTACTGACTATAAAGTAATTGTAAAGAAATGCTTGATAGACCCTTGAGAACACAATTCACTATGTATTCAGCAAAATGCTTATGTCACATATTTTTGTGTAGAAATATTATTAACATACAAGTTCCTGAAAATTACAGAAAGAGAATAATCAAAGTCTTGTAAAATTAAACATAGCTTTGTGACTTTCTTGGCTTAAGAAAAAATTTAAAAACATACATAGACTAACTGATAAAGCAGTCATAAGATTTTTGGTATGTTATATAGTAATGGAAAATGCTTTTTATAAACATTAACTCTATTTCATTATGCCTTTAATTATTACTATAGAGACAATTAAATATAAGCTCTTAAGACAATATAAATAATGGAAAAATAATGACTTACTAAATTATAAAGTTACACCCTGGAATTATATTAAAAGTACACTAATTTTGTTAAATAAACTCTAATAGTTAAAAGAAATGGAAAATGAATTCAAATTGATAGGACAATTAAAGTAAATGTTACATAATTTACTACTGAATTGGCTAATTATTCTTTATTGATACTTTGCCACCTCATAGAACCCTGAATACAATTGTCTCCCTATGATTTACGAGAATGTGTTTTCTAAACAATGACCAAAAAATAAATACAATGTTTTTAAACTGGCTTCTCTGATGAACTTTAAAATGTGCATTAGCTCATGTTGTCCATAACTGTAATTTCACTGGATAAATGAGTATAAGAATGTTTTAAAAATATGTTTTCAACACTTTCATTATCACGTGTAGGCTACTGAATTTGTAGTACAACATAAGTTATTCCAAATACTGTAAAGAAAAAGGTTAAACACATATCTAGAAACTCTGATTTACGTCCTCTACATGAGCAAGCAATAAATGACAAAGACAAGCTTGGTTTCTGGGAACTATGGAACACATCACAACCATAAAGAAGATTAAGTGCTACATGAAAATAACTATATAGTTGATGTTTGAAGTTGAGGACAGCACTAAGACCACAAAATCACTATGAATACTACGGACATAAATATGTCAGATGAAAATTGTCCCTTTCTTTCTTTCTTTCTTCTTTTTTTAGATTACACTTATGTACTTTTTAATCTAGTGACTCTATTCAAGGTGAAGACAATTTTAGTTCACATATCTCTGAGACCCAGAGAATGTATCTGATGGTATACAGTTAAATATATAAATATATTTTAAACCAACCCATACTTAATATGAATTTTTTTCAGGTATTACTCTTTTTATGATTTTGATGTGCTCTGACAGAGTTTCATGCGTTGTTCAGTCTGTCCTTGAACTCATGATCTTCCTGTCTCAGCCACCTGTACATACCATGTCTGGCTATATTCCAGATACCCAGTTTAACATGGTACATAATGTGAAAGTCCTGTCTACATAAAGAAAGCAAGTATGATTGTCTTGGTTGTGTTAGTTGATGTAGGAAGAGTCAGTCTACAGATGGATAGTAAGTACCATTACTTGGGGATAGGGTCTGGGTTCTCTATGAGGGGAGAAAGTGAGCTGGGCACAGCAGGCACACACTCATTCTTTGCTCCCTGCCCTTGAATATGGACTTGATGTAACCTGCTGCTTCAAGTTTCTGCCACCTTGATCTCTCTGCAATAATGGACTATAGCCTGAAATTTTGAAGTAGATAAATCTTTCTCCCCCTAAGTGCTTTTGTCAGGGGATTCTATCACAATACTAGGAAAAGAAATGCATGTATCTACCCTATCATTATGCCTTACTTTCTTAGCAATAAGTTATTTCTCTTGTAATAAGTCACCTGTATGGCTTTCCATTTGTGGGACAGGCTCCATCTGTGGCCAAGGCTGGCCTTGGATTTTTGGGCTTATGTGTCTTCCTACCACAGCCTCTCAATCAGCCTTGTCTACAGTTGTACACCATCATATACTTTTAATGGCTTATCTTCTTGGTGAAAAGCCAAGCTCTACAATGACACCAATTCTTGTTTTATATTGTATAAACAGAAAAAAGCTGGGCATGGACGTTTCAACACAAATATATTCTCAATGAGAGAAAGAACAAAAGATTGTAAAGGAGGAAGGGAGGCCCAAATCTCTGAAAAGAAAAATTCTCCCTCTAAAGATGAGATTGGTGGCATTGCATCAGTGAGGGGCAGAAAACTGAACAGTCAGTGGAAACTGTGAGTATGTGAGGCACTTAAATCATCTCTCTCTCTCTTCAATCTGCCCAGAGTTTGTGCCAACTGTAGAGCGGGGGAAAGGGCGGCAGGAGAGCCAGCATCTCATCCCCACTTCTTTATCTAACAACTGTGGAAATTCGTTTCTCAGTTTTCTCATCTGAAATAAAAGAGTAGACATCTCTATATCCTATAGAGATTGACACATAATAGACTGTGGATAAATACAATCCCTTGCTTTCAATAAGCCCTTTAGGTTGCTGAGAATATCAGACACTTAAAATAATTTTGACAGGATGTGCACAATGGTGATAGAGGTGGAGGGGGGTGGATCTTCTTAAAGAGTCTGAGGTTGAAGGAGACTTCATAAAAGAGAGTTCACCTTTGACATCAACTCTCCCTCTGGATTCCAGACACACTGAATGACACTGACACAAAACACTAATAAAACCCAGCTCTCCTGAACTTGCCACAGAAGCAAAATCACTAGGAAAACATGCATTCATAGTCTGATGAACTACCTCTACCAAGATAGCACAATAGAATTATAAATATTTGAGTCAGTAATGACCAAAATGCAAAATCCATAGTTCTTAGGAAATAAAAACTCTGATTGGTCACTGTTTTTAAAAAGAAGACTTCATTATAAGCTCATAACTCTAGACTACTAAATTAGTCAGCAATAAAATCAACTCAGTGATAAGACTTGGTAGTGCTCACCATTATACTGTGGATATGTATTACATATTTAATAAAACCTGAATATTGGGGAGAGAAACCCAGTCAAATACTAGCCAGACAGCTCAGGAAATTCTTCAACCTTGAATACAAAGATAAACAGCTGAGTCAATTACACACACCTTTAATTCCAACACAGGGAAAGCCGGGAGTGGTGATCTCCACCCTTGATCCCACAACTCCAGAGACAGAACTTCTTCTGTTTCTGTGAGTTCAAGGCTTCATGCCTTTAATCCTAACCTGGGATAAAAGGGCTTGTAGAAACCCAGAGAAGGGGCAGAAGCAACCAAGAAGGAGGCTAAAAAAGCTACAAGACAGCTGGGTGAGAATTGACTATAGTGCTTCCTCTCTCTGATATTTCAGCCTTCCCCCGATATTTGGCTCTAAATCTCATTTATAATACTAAATTATACTTTGGTGATTAAAACAAAAAAAATTATCTGTGCTGGCTACATACACAGCTAACACCGAAAAGTACATAATCAAATTACAAAGAAGATAAAATTAACTGATCTTCCTGGGCTCCAGTATAGGATAAAGATATGCAAAACTTAAACAGCTAATCCCCCAAGTAATTAAAGATATGTTTTACAAATATGGATATGCCCATAAAGTTTCAAGATTCTATCCATTGTGTAAAGCTGGATTCACTCCAGATTTTTGACTTCTTCCTGAATTGACTTCCTTGTGTTAGCATGGAAGATGCAGGTACAGCGAAGGTATACAAGAAGCTTGCTCAAGCCTTTAATTGATCTGTTCTCATACAGAACGTTTTCTTCACTGTATAAATAGAGAAGCCAGTGAGTGGATCACTGTTCACACTTTCAGCGGCTGTCTGCCTACACTGAGGGGGAGGTGTTGGGGAGAGGCGGGGGCTGAAGCTGAAGTCTTGGCAGCATAAATTGATACTGTGTTTTAGAAGCTCAGAATAAGATGAAATACTTAAAAAATGTCATATGATCAGTGTGCCCATACATTCCTTGTGGGTGTAAAGCACGGAGTTTTGTGATAGCTGAGAACCATTCAATAACTCGCCTCAACATCATTTTATGTGACTTTACTGGGACAGCCCTTGAGGGCTTCTCGAAACAATTTGATATTATTAAACAGCTTGGTTCTGTCACAGCTTACTTAAGATCTGCCAGTGAGGGTGTTTACTGCTTTATAGGAAACACTACTGTTATTCTGCACATTCTGTATAGGCTTTTATTCAATAAAAAGAACTGAATTAGTCCTGAACTCCGGCTGACCTGTTTCAGAACATACTTACCCACATGGGAAGCTTAATACTTCGGTGCTTACACATGCCAGTTAAAATTAAAGAACCAAAATTAAAAAAAAAATCTAACCTAGTGTGTCTTTCCAATACCGATAACAGACTATTTTGAGATCTCTCTACATTTAGAAAGAAAAACTCACAAATAAAAATAAAAGACACATAGCTAGTAGTAATATGTCTTTTATTTTTTTTGTGAGTTGACTGAACCCTTTTGGTCACAGTGTTTATTTGTAATTAAAAGTCAAAACCCATTTGTTATTCATTGGATGCTTTCTAGGTTCAAAGGACAAAGTTTTGTAGTTGCAAAAAGTGTCTCCTCACTGGGTCTCTCACAGGTCACCAGTTAACTTCTGTAGCCAATGCTAAAGACTTTTCTGAGTTCTACTGCATGAGACTCACATATACTTTTGACACATCACTTTAGGCCTGCTGCTTTCTCTGGCTCAAAGGATTAAATACATTTGTTTCTTAAACTTAAATTTGACCACCATAGGATTTTCTCACTTTTCCTTTATCCCCCTCTTCTGGGATTCACCTTTCTTTCCTATCTGAAAAGATATATTTTGGACTCATAACAGCCTTTCTTGTGAGCCAGAAGTTTATCTTGATCTTCCTCATTTCATATGCACAGTCTATGTCTATGGTGTCACTTAGGTTTGGACTAGTTCTTGCATGTGTCAGGGTGATTGTTCGGAACCAGTTTCATTATGGATTCAATTTAAGGTAAATTTAGACTGGATAGTGGTATGTCTTAATCCAATGACCAATGTCCTGACAAAAAGAGGAAATCTTGGCATGAAGCACACAGGAAGAGTTTAAAGGATGATGGAAGTTGATATTGGAAGAATGGATTTGTAAACTCAGGAATAGCAAGGATTTTCAATGATCTTAAAAGTTGGGAGGACTGAACCAACCACCCTCTCTCTCACAGGGCCTTCTAAAAGGAATAAACCTGTTGACATCTCTACCTCAGATCTTCGGCCTCAATTCCTGTCAGAGAACATATTTGTGCTGTTTTAAATCATTTACTTTATCATGTTTTGTTGTAACAGGCTTAGAAAATGACTTACAATTTCCAGGTTCCAGGACCTGAGTGATAATATACAGACCTTTCTTTTTAAAATACAAATCTTACTGATCCAAAGCCATATACAAGTCATTTTATTATTGTCTCTTCCTGTAGTGAAAGTGGCTATGTAAGTTACAAATTAGTTCCATTGGATGAGGAGCCCAGCCAATTATTCAGAATTTTCCCGAATAAGTCTTATAAATGTGATATGCCTTTGCATCACTATGCTGCCTGGAACATTGCTGACGAGGTGAACATTTTCTACGTTTTATAACATTATCTTATCTACCTGATCTTGCATATGTGTTTCATGTGTGTGGGTACCTGTTTCTCCTGTGTGTGTGTGTGTGTGTGCACTTGAAGCACAGAGGAAGACACTGGGTAGTCTTGTCTATGAATCTCTGTCTTATTCTCATTCAGGGACTTTCCTTAACTTGAAGCTTGCCATTTTGGCTAGACTAGGTGTCCAATGAACTCCTGTGATCTGCTCATGTCCAACACTGGAGACTGGAGTTACACACACACACACACACACACACACACACACACACATATAAACACCTCTCTATAGAACAGTAACTCATTCTTCTTACTCTTCCTTACTTTCTGCTACTAAATGTCCCTCCAGAAAATCTGATCTTTGCTATTGAGTTTTACATTACTGAGCTAATTTCAGACATTTCACAGGTCTTCCAAATTTTAATTTACCCTATTATCTAACTTATAATTTATTTCTAAGTTGCACTTAGGTAATAATAGTTTTCTATGACAGTCTTTTGTGCTCCTATTTAATATAAGAAATAGTTGACAACTCATGTGCCAAGCATCAGTTGAAACATCATGGCCGTGTTTATAAATTTGCTAGCTGTGGTTCTTGTTCTCAGGTACCTTATTTTCTAGTGGAAGATAAAAACCATACAGAGATAGTAAAGACATGAAATAATAAATACAAACTGGGAGGAAAAGTGACTATAGGGTCCTGTAAGTGGTTTGGAGATCAGGGGTGGTCTCATAGAAGGCTCTGTGGCCTATGGTAGCCAGTCTGAGCTAAAAAAATGACATGAGTCAGGAAAACAAGGGCATGGGAAGAAACCATGTGTGACAGAAACACACATCCAAGTATCTGAAATACAGAGATACTACGACTCACTCTCAAAATCATCCAGGGAAAAGGATTTTAGGCACAGTGCAAGCTCCTCAAAAATAGAAGTCATATTTGCTCAGTTACTGATACAGTGGCTACCAAATCCCTTGTGGCAAAGGAACAAATGGATACAGAAGGTCAAAATCTCTGCCACATCAGAAGTAAAAGAGGAAAAGATGCCAAATATAAACTCAGTAGCACAGAAAATAGAGGCACCTACCTCACAAATTAGCTTCTTAAGTGTGTTATTCTTTTTCTCTCCCTCCCCTTTACAATAAATTGCGTAATCCTACACAGTAGGGTTTGCATGATAGTTCGGGCATCTAGTGATTGTTGTGGGCCAAGTCATTGAAAGATTTAGTAGATAAAATAAAGATAATGTATAAAAAAGTATCACAAAATATAAATGCTACTGTACAAGAAGTATTCATTATCTTTTCCTTAGTTTTCAAGATTATGATGAATATGCCGATAATGCTTTGCAATTCTACCCATTTATGATTACATAAAAATTTGTATAAGATGAAATATTAGCATGTAAAATGAATCATCAGATGTAAAGTCATGTCTAACCACTGTCCCCCTATTTATCAGCTCATATTTTGTTTCCAGACTATTTTAAATACTACTGTATATTTTACAACACGAGATGGATGATAGATCAGTCTCTTACTGTTTTCCCTCTGAGGATGCTTTGCATTACTTACCATCATGGGTTCTTTAAGTTGGGAGGCGTCTCTGTAAATATTCTGTTTGTGCATCAGATGAAATGTAATTAACATTATCTATACATTTAGAATATTACCAGCTTTGACAGCCTGGTTCCAAGTATACAGAAAGCATGAATATATCTCAACAATTGACATAATTAGCCTGAATGTTTTTGAAGAAGTAGGTTCTGTAATTTTGAGATGTACATCTATTCAGATGGCTGTCGGCAGATGGATATCTAATCAGGATTTGGTTTAGTCAGTGCTCCAGAACATTCTGCATTCTCTAAAGGATCTTCAAGGACTTGTAATAAATATATTGGAGAAGAGTAGAGAAAAAGACACATAATAATACTTAAAGTAAATTAGGTGTTCAAAGCTCAATGCTTTAATAGACTGAAGTGGAAAACAAAAAAAAAATACAAGTGAAATCACATGAATTTGCAGATTGTCAGAATTACATTTGGTACTCAGAGCAAGGACAGATGAAGGAGCAACTAAGATTCAGGAGGAATGGGGACACAGTGAAACAAGAGTCTCTAGGGTGATGTAGCTGTGGTTAAGATAAACCACTTTGCTTTGAAGCAGCCACATGCAGCATCATGCATTCATCTGCCACTGTTGATTATTGCTTAGAGTGGAAACAAGCAGATGCATTCACCCTTCTGCTCTATGTTCTTTGCTTAGGAAACATTACTCTCGATAAATATTTGCTGACAGATGAGTAAGAAAACAAAGCAGTAGCTGTAGGCTTAGCCACAGGGTTGTGTCATTAATTTTGTATTGAATAAGTTATCTTAAAATACTTGCAATTCTTTTTGTTTTTACACATGATGTTGGAGATTGGATCCAGAACCTTCCTTCTACATGCTGGGGAAGTGCTCTACCACTGAGCTTCACACCCTAGCTGAAAGTACTTCTATGTATTTTCTATGTTCTATGTCTTGACTAGAGTGTTTTATACTTTATTTTGTATTAGTAGAAATGCCATATACCCTTTCAGTACTGACTCAGTGTTTCTGGGATATAATATATCTACCAGATTAAAAAAGTTTACAAAACTCTGCCACTGAGATTGTGAGTACCATGACAATTTGCATAATGGTGATCTTTTAGTTTTATTTCAATATCTATTTCTAAATCTGTTTGAATAATTTGCCAGTCAGCTGCAAAAATAAACTAAAGTCAAATGAACCCCAAGTGTACGAGCTTTACCTAGAAGTGAAAAACATAGATGAAAACGAAAAAACAAACAAACAAAAAAACCTTTCCTCCAGTCTCTTACTCCAGAATAAATCTATTTGCACAGTGTGGCTTTATTTTGATTTCCTTTCTTCATGTTTGGGGTTCTATAATTTGAAAAGATAATTTAGGAAAAAACAAAACAAGGTAAAGCTGTTTTCTCCCATTCTTATAGGAGAACTTCCTTCCTTCCAGGAATTAGTATTAAACAGTAAATGTCAAGGATCCTCTGGTGAGCCAGTGAACTGTGCTGTCCAGCTGGATACTGTAAGTGAAGTTTTTAAAGGCTACTCCCTTTAGACAACGAATATTACATGTGATAAAATTTGTAAATGTCAAGAACAAAGTTGAACACATTTTATTTATTATGACTTATTTTATTTAACCTCATTAAAAAGAGTAAGATATTATAATAAATTACAAATAAGGACATAAAGAGGAAAGGACTTCAGGAATTTTCTTAAGATCAGAGATGTGATGACCTTCTGGGCTGGGATGTGAATTTGAAAGTATCTGGCAGTGAAGTCTTTGCTTCTAATTACTCTTCTGTTCAGTGTACTGTATCCCACTTTGAAAATCTCTTAGACTATTCTATCAATGCACAAGAATACCAGCATTAGGAGCAACAGAAACCCTCACGAAAATTCAAGAGAGGGCAATGAAAACACTAATATTTCTTGTACTCTCTTTTAGATATAATAGAACTGATCATCTTTTCCCTTAAACTATGTAATCACACACACACCTTGTCAATTCACACACAATTTTAATTGACCACCTAATATATGAAATGTGTACCAGATAGAGTGAGAGGTAAGCTTGGAAACTGTTAATACCTACCAATACCAGGCTTAACAATTTACAGAGTGACCTTCTCCTACTGCCATGAGACTAGTGCAATTTTCATCTCATTTTGCTGATGAGTAAATGCACGCACAAGAGGTAGAGAAATATTTCCATGATCATTCAGCATAAATGTAACAAGCCAGATCTTTTTAATATGTCCTGGCTTTAGAGGTCTCCACTTTTTTTGCACAGGTAATCTAAGTGTAGAGTTCACAGACTCCACTCTCTGACCCCCACAAGCTTGTAACAGCATCATAATACAAAATGTGCTTAGTCAAACTTGAAAAATCTACAAAGTCTATCACAGTCTTAACAGTGTTTTAAGGTCCAAAGTTCAAAGTCTTTTCTGAGATTCATATAACCTCAACTGTAATTCCTTGTAAAATAAAATAAAAAAAAACAACAAAAAAAAGCAGATCGAGTACTTTCAACATATAATGGCCCAGGATATACATCACCAACCCAAAACAAAGGAAGGGTACACAGTGAGAGAATATTGGACCAAAAACAAGGCCAAAAAACCAGCTGGGCAAACTTCAAATTCTTTATCTCCAGGTCTGACATCAAAATGCTCTTTGGATCTCCAACTCATTTTAGCTTTGTTGATTGCAACACTGAGTTTGAGGTAAACCTGGTCTACAGAGCAAGTTTCCAGACAGCCAAGCTTAGGCAGTGAAGGATATTGAAGTTGGTAAAGATGTAATTGAATAAGGGGAGGGGTCATGTTCTAGCCCCAGCAAGCAGCAGAACTTGGCAGCTGTGCTACATGGCTCTGGTTTTAGAGTTAAAGGTAGAAGAAATGGGTTATGTAACTTGCCTCTATGTCTAATGAAAGCCGCTGAGTCTAGGCATGTGTCAGGCCAATGAAGACCAAGAGAGGCTATTGTGTGAGGCTGTGAAGTTGAAGCCTGGATCACCTTAGAGACCCCAAGATACTGGAGATGTCAGAATCATGGCATAACTGCCTAGGAAACTTGCTAAGAGGTAGTGGAACCAGCTCAAGAGAAAGAGGTGTTACAGAGTATATAGTCTTAATTACAATACTATACTGCTTAAGAAAAAAGCAACAGAAGAATACATCAGAATTTAAGAATATATAAGAAGGTGTCTCTCAGTGGAAGTACTCTTTTTAAAATTAGATTCTGAAGGAAGATTAGGATTTAATCCTGTCTTGCTACTGAAGAGAATTCCAGACACAAAATCTGCCCAGTAAAAACAAAACTTGAAAATGTATAAAAACTGTAAAGAAATAAAAACAGAACAGGCCACTGGAGGGAAATAAGTTCATTATTTAGTAATATAGAAAACAATTATTCCAAACTGGGAGAGGCAGAGAAGAAAACTAACCTATTGAAGGAACTCTAGTTAGCATGTAATGAAAGCCAGAAGCCAGATATTGGGGAAAAGCAACAATATCAGAAAAAGGAAACAAACCACAGTCAATGCTCACCCAACCAACTTCTCAGGCCGAACATGGTAAGTGTTGTCTTCAAGGGTCCTCAGTCTGACAAGTCACCTCTACAGAATGCATGAATTTCTGCCTTCTCTTGCCTTATATATCTTCCCCGCCCAGCTGTATAACTTTCTGTACAACTCTATATCATAATCCTAGAGTTAGGATTAAAGGTGTGAGTCACTACTGTTTTGTTGTTAGGCCTTGAACTCACAGAAATCCAGAAAGATCTCTGTCTTCTTAGTGATGGGATTAAAGGCCTGAGTCACTATTCTCTGACCTTCATGGCTTGACTATGGGTTATTCTGTTCTCTGATATTACAGGATGATTTTATTAAATATACAATATATCATATATCACCCCACTAACCACTGGATTTTACAGAGACATTTAAAAGATATTCAATTAAGAATATCCTTCCCCTGCTTATCTCTCTGAGTTTGTGAGACTTCGCTCAGGAGGATATTCTCCAAATCCATCCATTTGCCTGTGAATTTTAGGATATCATTTTTCCTTGCTGCTGCATAGTATTCCATTGTGTAGATGTACCACAGTTTGTTAATCCATTCTTCAGTTGAGGGACATCTAGGTTGTTTCCAGGTTCTTGCTATTACAAA
>PVIH01010234.1:54675-77066 GCA_004025045.1 Sigmodon hispidus | reverse complement strand
TGTGTGTGTGTGTGTGTGTGTGTGTGTGCGCGCGCGCGCGCGCATGTATGTGTTTGCTTGTTGCCCAGCTGGTTGGGGTGAAAGGCTAACCGTCTTCTTCTGTTTGAGCATAGGCTTTCCTCAGCTCTGATTCTCAGCAGTGCTCATGTGGATCATCTGGAGTTTTCAAAATGGTAGTTTTAGGGTGGCATGTAAGTCTTCCTCCAGTGCGGTGGACATGTGTGGGGTGCACCAACCCCATGTGTGTGGTGGTTACTTTAGGGAGGTGAGAGGGAGAAGGGAACGTCAGTGTAGTCCCCAGTCTTGTAAGGAAGCTACTACTTCCTGAATGGAGTGAAGGGACCCCATGCTTGTCCTACCTGCCCATTGGAGATTGCAGAGGGAAGGTCCTGTGTGCAAGTGTGCCAGGCCTTTCATCCATCTGGCACTCATGTTTGGTGATGCCCAGCCCAGGGGACTGTAGAATGCCAGAGTTGTTTACATTTTCCTTGCTTCTGACCTCACTCGCAGGTGGATTGACCCATTCCGTAAGCAGTAAGGCTGTGGACAGACCCCGCCTCAGTATCCCTGAGGATCTCATTTCACACAGCCCAGCCTCCTGCTGACTGGGGTCAGGGAAGGAGAATGGTTTGAGTTAGGAAAAGGAGACAGGAAGTTTTGAATGAAGAAACATACATAGAGCTCTGTTTTAGACTCAGAGGCTATCCTTTTTAGTCCTGGGCCAAAAATAGTAGTTATGCATCACCCATAATAACTGACCAACTTTCTCTTCCATAAATCTCTGGATTGTAAAAGTGCTACTGTCTAAGAAAAGCATGCCCTTTGCCTGTATGAGCTCCCCAAGGTAATAAACAATGCCTCTTTCTAGACATCATAAACCCGGGCAAATATTGTTGATAATTGGGACAGAAGTGCTGCAAATAAAATGTCATCATTATAATTCAAGGAAAGAGGAACAATTTGAGTTGGGTTGTTAGTCCTGAAGTATAACATTTTACCCATTTATTCTTGAACAATTAACAAACACCCAGTGGGTTGGCCTCTGTTCTGGGTCAGTATTATTATACCTGCTTACACCATTTTACCTCTGAGGAAAACGATGCTCAACACAAGAGAAATGATTTGCTCCAGGTCTGACACCCAGGAAGTGACCAGGCCCCAAAGCTCTTGGCAGACCTGGCCTCTCTTCTCTTTGCTTTCTGCTGGATGCACTGAGGTCGAGCAGAAGACAAACACATTAAGCTGGCTCATCTTTTGCTTTCTCCTCCATTATTAATGGTAATAAAAATAGTAATGATGGTTTTTTTTTTTACATTAGGAACAGTGAGAAGTCCCTCAACTGCCCCTTTAAACCTGACCTGGCTCTCTCTGATGGTCCCTGGAACAGCATGAGTGTGGCTTAGGGGATAGCATGAGTGTGGCTCAGGAAGTAGGTATGGAAGCCTGTGGGGATCATCTCATTATGTTCTCCACCTCAGAAGCATTCAACATTTCCAGAAGAGAAGAGTGGAACAGCAGAGCATTACAAGCCCTCGCCTGTTTGGTTTCATTTGTTTTAGCATAGATACCTTCCCAAGAGCTGTGATCTGCTGTGCTGTGTGATTTGTTTTGCTGCAGCTAGGACTGCGTGGCAGAGGCTGGCATATCTGGTTGTCGGCCTTGCATAGACTTACTGGTTATTGATAAAATCCATACAAGGGGCAAAGAGACACCTTTGTAGCTGCGCTTCGACAGATCTGTCACTTGTTAGCAGATCTAGTGTGTGAGGCTGGTTGTGCACTGATGATAAAATGCATACAAAGTCAGTACTGTGCCTTAAAGAAGGTTGTTAGTGCCCACGTTTAGCCCACAACCAATTCTTATTTAAGCAGAAAACCTTTTTGTTTGTTTCTACGTTGTGTATTTGTCACAAACAATGGCAAAACTTGGTGGCTTGAAATGACACTTATTCTCTAACAGTTTTAGAGACCAGAAGTTCCGTATGGAGGTTGTCTGCAGGCTCATGCTACCCCTAGAGGGTCTGGGGAGAAACTATTCTTCCCTTCTTCATCTGTGGTAGCTTCAGGTGTCCCTTGGCTTGTGGCCTGTCCCCATTGTTTCTGGTGTACACTCTGCATCCTGCTACACATTACCAGTGGAAACCAAGCTATATGCCTAGCTGATCACTAGATAGCATCTCCAGTTTGCACTGAGCTGCTGTTGGAAGAAAGTCCTTAAGCATTTCCTTTCTTCTTGCTGTGAGAATATTTGGTTCCCTGCCAATGGTCAGATGTGATCAGCTTAGGATCCAGAGGAGAAATAGATCCATGGGTTAGGCCATGCTCATAGGGATGAGCATGCTCATAGCAGGTGGTGAACAGGAGGCAGTTCAATAGTACAGCAAAGCTCCACATGAGGGAGATTCTTTGATGGCTGTCAGCTAGATGGGCAGACGTTGGCAGCAGAGTTTTCTTGCTGAACCAGTCTTGGGACCAGGAGGAGGCTCTAGGCCTGAGGCCAATGCAAAGCATGCCTAGCTACCCACTGAATAAAGAAAGGCCCAAGGGAGGAGCTGGGGCCTGACGAGTAAAAGGAAGCCACAGTCTGATGTCACAGTCACAGGACTGATGTCATCCTGAGTGTCCTTGGTCCAGATTCTCATCTTCTCAACTCCTGGGAGGGAGGCTCTGACAGAGCTGGTAAACAAGGTGCATGTCTAGCTGAGCAGATTGCAGGCTGAGAGGCAGGCAATGACACTATCCTGTACCACGACTTGTTAATGTTAAAAGCAGGCTTTTCTTTTCTTTTCTTTTCTTTTCTTTTTTTTTTTAAAAAAAAACGGGCTTATGTGTATTTTTTTTGAATCAGTTTTGGCTATTATTTTTAACTTGCTGAAATATTTTGAAATTTTTATTCTTTTTTTTCGATTAACACCCTGTTTCTTTTTAGCTGTGTATTTATTATTCATGAGTCTTTATGGGCAACCTGATGAAAATGTTGCCTAAGGAACAATGTACAAAATGCTGTCCCAAGAATGTTCCTCCCTCCGGATGTTGGTGCCCTCAGGTGTAATTTAGTCTCTCCTCTGTCCACCAAGCCGAATCACCACTTGTCTAGAATTTGCCATCATGCTTAGACGGGCCTCTGGTAACCGATGTTTTGCTGATATCCAGGTGTACTGTGCCCATGATCTAGCATTGATAGTCATTTGACAATGCCATGACCTGTGTCTGTGACAAGAGAAGGCAGAATTGATAGGTTTCTTGACTAGCCACTGTGCTAAGAGGTCCTTTATCCAGGTCTGTGGTGCTAAGTTCTGAGCCTATTTCCTGTCAGGTATTCATTGTTAGGTGGTAGGTAGTATCTCAGTTAGTATTTCTGTTACTGTGACAGAACACCATGACCTAAACAGCATGGGGAGGCAATGTCTTATTTGACTTAGACCTCTACAGCACTATTCATCATTGAAGGAAGCCGGGACCGGAACTCAAAAAAGGCAGGAACTTGGAGGCAGGAGCTGATACAGAGGCAATGGAGGATGCTGCTTACTGGCTTTCTCCTTGTGTATTGCTCAGCCTGCTTTTTTACAGAACCCAGGACCACCAGCTCAGGGATGGCACCATGTTCATAATGGGTTGGACCCGCCCCCATCAATCACTAATTAAGAAAATGCCCTACAGGCTTGCCTGCAGTTTGATTTTATAGAGACATTTTCTCAATTCAGGCTCCCCATCTCAAATTGGCATAAAATCAGCTGGCACTGGTGACAATTGTTTTTTTTTTTGTTTATTTGTTTGTTTGTTTTTTAAAGGAGGGGCTAGAATTCTGTGCTCAGTTGTAGCAAGGTTGAGAGAGGCAGAGAGGGAGGGAGGTGGGGGGGGCAGTAGCAGAAAAAGAGAAAGAAGCATACACATGGAGGGCCAGAGGACAGCCCCAGACATCTTCCTCAGAAGTCTGTCATTGGTCTGTAGTTTACCACTTAGACCAGACTGAATGGCCAAGGAGCCCTGGGAATTCCTCTGTCTCTGCCTCCCCAGTGCTGAGATTACAAGTACGTACTAACACATCTGGTACTTTGATGTGGGTGCTGGAGGTCAAGCGCAGGTAGATCTTCATCTTGCTAGACCAGCGCTTTGTCAGTTATCACCCCAATCTCCCAGCATTTTAAGGGCTCAGCTGTACTAAAGACTGGTCCTTATGGTCCATGCTGTCTGGAGAGAACATATACCAGGGGAACATGGCTACTTCTTGGAAGGTGTATTGTGAAATATGTCTGTCACTCAGTACTGAATACAGTTAGAATGTAGTGTAAAAGGAAAGAAGTGAGAATTTCTGTGTACAGTGTTAGTAGGGGTGAACTAACATCTGTCCATCTGCATGCATAGTCCCTCCAGATAAGACTTGGAACAAGTGTGGTGGCCTCGGTTGCTCTTGGGCAGGTGTGGTGCAGTGGAAAGGCCTTGAGTAAGTCCTGACTCCAGCACCGACGTCCTGTGGTGCTGTCAGGTGATCACAGATGCTGTGCTGAGTGTCCAAGCCAATGTTTGAGCTGCAGCACGCTGAAGTAATTGAGTCCCAGGTAGGAGCTGGGCCAGTGACTGCCCTTCCCCTATCATGGGGCGGAGCTGGCCCTGGGGTTGGCTGGTTCCCAGCTTTGGTGGATAGGAGAAGTCTTCCTGTCTGCCTGCTTTTCTTCTATTGCTCCCTGTCAAGATCCAGCACTTATTAATTTAAAACAAGCAAACAGAACCTTTGTCTGTGGCTGATTTTGTTCATCTTTAGAAAGATATTATAAAAAGTAGACCTTCTAGACTGGAGAAAGAATAATTTAGAAAATTAATTAACTGCCATTTTGCCAATTATACTGTAATCAGATGGAAGAAGCACGTTTTTCCCTTTAAAAAAGAGCTGGGCATGCATTTAAGTGTTGCTTATGGAGAACAAGTAAAAGCAAATTTGGTAATGGGAAAAGATTTGCGTAGCCCTAGGCTATTACTGACAGATTATTTAGCAATTGTGATGGCCCTCTGCACTGTTAGCCTAGGAGGCCTCACAGGTCAAATGTCAGAGCCCATCAACCGCTAGAACAAAGCTCGTAACGTTCACTATAGTTCCTCATATCTGCTCTAATTAATATTAGCTACTAGGCAGTTATGTGATCAAGAAAAAAATAATTAGGTGTCTATGTTTCATAGATCTTACTGTATGAGAATAAGGTTGTTTGGAGGAAAAAAATAGTTTCATAAATGATCATTTCAACACATTTCCCTAATTGTGTTGTCAGGGAAAAGTATTTGTTTTATCTGTTAGAAATGCAACTTTTTCTCATTCTTTGTCCATCGGTTTCTGGAAGGTAAAACCCAACTCAGTGGGTACTTACACCTGTTTTCCTGAAGTTTTGGGCAGCAGTCCTTACCCGTGATGGTCAGCCCACAAACACCATCCAGTCAGGTCAGGTTTGACATAGCTCATGGCAGATCTCTGCTGCTTTTCCTGTCATCCTGACTCCTGACTTGATTATAGTTGATAGTGCTGTTTACTAACTAGAAGGAAACACCCAGCTCAGAAGCTTTTCTGCAGCAGCCTTCCCTGGCCCACATTCACTCTGTACCATTTCCTGTGGCATTCAGGGTTCCCTTCTGGATACTGCCTTGTGGGACAGTGCTCTTGTATACTATAAAGATTTGTCGTTTGTACTGGTTTAATAAAATGCTGATTGGACAGAAGGCAGACAAAAGTATAGGTGGAGTGACCAGAGAAGATACCAGCCAGACACAGAGGAAGCAAGATGAAAATGCTGCACCAAGCTGCATGACTAAACATGGATAAGACTCATGGGTTAGTTTAAGAGTATGAGTTAACAAGTAATAAGCCTGAGCCATAGGCCAAACAATTTATAATTACTATAAGCCACTATGTGATTATTTGGGACTAAATGGCTACAGGACCAGCTAGGCAGGACAGAGAAACTTTTAACTATATTACTTGACCCAGCCCTGTGCTCTACCCCAGTTATATTTTCTGTTCACTCCACAGTATCTCTCTACCCAACACCAGCCTTCCCTCACTTTTCTTGAGATTCCTTTTCATATTCATACTTTAGGTCAGCATGGTCTCTGTGATTGCTGGAAAGACACTCACTGGAGGAAAATGAAGATGTGCTGCTCTGTTTCCATGTATGATACAGATGGTATGAGCTACTCTGAAGGAGTAACAGACTACCAAGATCTAGAGTTATGATTTATGTTGTTATGTGATTTATGTGGCTCCTAAATAAGAATAAAAATTGGATGAACTTACTTGCTTTAAAAAGTAATTTATTTACTGATTGATTTTCCCCCCCTCCCCTCTGTGTGGTGCATGCACATCTCTCCTTCTATCATATAGGAACCAGGCATGGGACTCAGGTTGTCGATTTGCAGGAGATGCCCTCACCCACTCACTCCACCATCTCACCAGCTCTCATTTAGCTTGAAAATAGTTTCTTTGAAAGTTTTAATTTGAAGCTGGAGATGTTGCTCAGTGGCTAGAGTACTCTCCTTGCATGTACAAGGCCTTGGGTCAGCCTCTACAACAGCCTACTGTGAAGTTTTGTTTCTCAGGACCATTCTAAATGGTGTTTTTGTACCATTTGCCTTTTCAAAATTCATTCATGTACCACGCATGAAGTTCCTTTATCTTCCTCCACGGAATCCATTGTAGGAATGTATCTGTTTATCAGTCCCTTCTCCGGTCAGTGGGTATCTGGGTCACTTCTGCTTTTCTGCCCTTCTTCAGCGATGCTGCTGTGCACATTCTTGAGTGCACAGCCTCCTTGTGAGATGCCCAAGGGAAGTTCCCGAGTCATAGTGTACCCTCCACTTCACTGGATAATACCACATTTGTTTCCAGAGTGTGGTCACATCATTTGATGTGCTTGTGAGGGGAGAGGAAGTCTCGAGGGAAGACAGGAAGCAGCATTAGCTAACCACTGGAGAGGAAGGGGACGTCACTGGGCTCTGATGAGGTACAACTTCCTGATGGGGAATGGAGGAACCGTGGGATAATGAAGAGGAAGCCTTGGGTTTTGAATTATCATTGGGGAAGCAGTGACAAGCGACTTCATAGCCAGGAGTCACTTTGCCTTGAGGGAGCAGGTTTCGTCTTGCTAGGAGTTACATGCCCAAATCTGTCCTCGCCAAGTCCTCCCTGGCCAGCACCTGTAGGGCACTGTCTGGGGAGCACATGTTGCCAGGCACAGACGTGTGTGTTTCCAGGTCAGACTAATGGTGGCTTGGATCCTAAGGAGGCTTTCAAAATTCGAAAGAGATAGCCACCGAAGCGTGCAGATATTTTGGCAGTTAGCTTCTTGCCGTCGTAATAGCTCCTTTCTGCCAGCATGCTGTGTGTCCTTGATGTTCAGCACACTTCACAAGCCTTACCCTGCTGTCTCCTCTACCTCCTAGCCTTCCCTGATGAAAAGTCAGGACTTACTTCTCAGGCTGCTCATTCACCTGACCTGAATGAGAAAACAAGGCAAAGCAAAATGTCTCTAGCGTGATGAATAGCCTATTACTCTGCGCTATGACGGGGTCCTAAGTGAGTTGATTGCAAATTCTGACCACCCTGGTTTTTAAGCCAAAGGGGGTATGTTTGCTTTTCAGAGAATTCTTGTTTTTTCCAAATGTAGATCTGCATACTGGTAACTTCTTTTGTTACTATTACTGAGATGGAAAGTGGAGCATTAAACCATTAAAAACACCACGTGGCCTCTGGAGGCCAAGAAGGGCAGCTTTTTTTAACTTGTTATTTTTGGATCCTCTTCATTAATAACATTCACTCGATGCATTTGATTCCAGGCCAGAGAGATCACTGATGCTAGGGTGTTCAAAATAAATACATTGTGGCTTTTAATTAGGTATTGACTAGTGGCATCACCTGTTTGAAACTTTTGATGCTGATATTTCCGATTTGAGAAAACACCAGTGTTCTGTAACGAACGTGTATACAGATGGGAAGGAACCCTAATGCCCGCAATTGAAATTTTATCATGTAAACTGTAAAACTCCATGGAGTAAAGAAAAAGTCTTAGTTGAGATGGTGATTGCCCAAGTCACTAAACTGGAATGATGTCCTGGATACATAAGAAGGAAGCAGTTAGGAAATCACTAGTGGATGGACTATAAGCTTAATTTTGAAAACAAAATTTCTATAAGGGAAAAGCCTACAGAAATCACACTGAAATGCTAACAGTTATATTTGGGTCTGAGATTATGGAATTTTCTTCTCTCTGTTCGCTAGCGTGGTTATATAGTTTTCTAGTAAAATTAATTAAGAGAGTGAGTTTAAGGACAGGCAGTCTGGATTCCAGCTGCTGCTCTCTCACTAACCAGCTGTTTGACCTTGGACAAGCTTCTTTGCTTGGCAGTGGCTGCCTCAGGAACTAAAAGATGCTTCATGTACCTGCTCGCAAGGCTGTTGTCAATTGGCTGCCTGCATCCACTTCCTTCACCCTGGTGCCTACTTTCCCTGTTCCCTGTTCCGGATGAGAGCAGCCTCACCCAGTGCACACCCAGAAGCCATGAGCGATGTTCTTTTCTTGTGTGGTTTCTATTACATCCTGTTGTGGCCATCTCAGATCACACCCTCTTAGGACTTCTGTTTTAGCACTGACAACTGACGATAATTTTAGAGAAACGATTGATGAGTAAGAAAGAATA
This sequence comes from Sigmodon hispidus, assembly GCA_004025045.1. Lineage (NCBI taxonomy): Eukaryota > Metazoa > Chordata > Mammalia > Rodentia > Cricetidae > Sigmodon > Sigmodon hispidus. Next base: position 68,388 of record PVIH01010234.1, on the reverse strand, counting down.
CTCGGCCTTATATGATGAGGTGGTTTGTGGTCCCCATAGGCTCACAGATTTGAAGGCTTAGTCACCAGGGAGTGGCTCTGCTTGAAAGGATTAGAAGGATTAGGAGGCGTGGCCTTGTGGGAGGAGGTGTGTCACTGGGGTGGCTTCTGAGGTTTCAAAAGCCCAAGCCAAGGCCCCCAGTATTGTCCTCTCCTTCCCTCCCCCCTCCCTCCCTCCTCCCTGCCTAACTATCAGGGTGGCTCTCAGCTAATGCTCCAGCTCCTGCCTTCATGCTGTCATCCTCCACGCCATGATGATAACAGACTCAGCCTCTGAAACTATAAGCCAGCCTCCAATGAAATGTTTTCTCTTACAAGGGTTGCCTTGGTCACGGTGTCTCTTTACAGCAGTAGGACATATGACAGGAGGGGAAATTTGAACAATTGAACTTCCCAAGACTTAAATTTTCAACTGTTTAAATAAACATGTATTTTGACTACAATACGCCTATCAGTTTGAAGGCATCCGTGGTAGATTCCCTTTTTGTGAGGAGGAAATACATTTGCTAAACAGGCTTGTGTTCTTGGCTCTGTCAAATTCTTTGAAGGAAGGCACTGATGCCTAAGGTCCCCAGGGCTGAGTGTGAGCCCAGAGTGCTGCTGAGACCGCCAGGCTGCTGGGAACAGGACCAGAGACATTCACTGAGATGCTGTGTTTCATGTACTCAGGACAGAGAGGAAAACCCATCTTTGAACAGCAGTAGCCAGCTATTGATTGACTGGAAACCTTGGCTAATTTTGCTCTTGGTTTTTTGGACATTTAGCATCTATCTGTTCAGTAAAACATGGACTTGTTTTTCTGTCTGTTTAGACTAGTCTTGGAGCAGCTGAGAATCTCCCCAGTCTTTGATCCCTAAACAAGCAAGGGACTTGGTCTTTTTTTAGAGTAGCATCCAAGTCTCTAGCTTATGTCCCCATCCAGAATAGCAGACTCTTCCTCTGCCTCTGGCTGACCAGGGGCAAGTTACTGGGTATGCTTAGGCACAGTTTTAGAATCTCATGAAAGATAGAATCTCTAAGGGCCTCTCATGTTAAGTTCGATAATGACTCAGTATTTCCATTGTGTGTGTTGTTTTAAGTGTCAGCATCTTGAGAAGTATAACTAATTAAAGTTATAGGGGATCAGTAACAATAAGTCCTGGCCACTAAAGGTTCCAGGCTCTGAGTCAGGCCCTTGTCTTCTACAGAGGAATTGGTGGGGATGGTACCTTTGTGTGCAAGGCCACAGTTCCTCACAGCTTGGTTTTCATAGCCCTGTATCAGCCCAAATTAGTATGAGGCAAGCCAGAGAACTGGGGTAGGAATTGCATACAAACCAGCCAGTCAGCATTGTCTCCTGAGGCTCTAGGACACAGTGGATTTTAGCAACCCCAGGCAGTTCTCCAGGAAGTAGATTTTGAGTTGTTTTGTTTTCTGAGAGAAAGTGTTGTATCAGCTTGCATGATCATTTACATTTCTCAAGCCATCTCATGATTACCTGGTAGACTGAACATGTCTCTTGACCTTCCTGGTGTGTGGCAGAGTCGTATCCTTTCTTCCCCCTCTCTAGGGTGTGCTGAAGTTCATCTCTGTGATGAACTATTCATGCACCTGCCATTTTAATGTAATTGTCTTTCTTTTAAAGGGTTTCCTTAAGTCTGTTGTTAGGATTGTAAAACTACCCTAAGAGAGACAGGAGGGCTTTTCCCATTTTCAGAATGTTTTGTTAATTGCCTTGGGAGAATATATTACATTTATAGTAACACAGGCATGTCACATTTATTATCGTTACTGCACAGTCTCCTTGATCACATCGTTTTCAAGGGGGGCTAAAAGGCTGTGACTGTTAGAAGTGGTGCCAGGGACTGTTCTTGGCAGTCTGTGAACTAGCTGTGAATATTAACAGGTCTGGGTGGGAAAGGCCATACATCTTGTTTTTTTTACAAGTAACCTATACTTGAAAGATTTTAAATATGCTTCTAAGAGGAGCCTGGGTCCTAGCAGTATATACCTGAAATTTACACTGTGGAGGCTGAGCCAGGATTTAAGGACAGTTTTGACACTATAGCAAAACCCTACCAAAATAAAAAGTATGTTTTTTAACATTTTAATTTAAAAATGTTTGAATTAAATATCTGGCAATGTCAACTGTCTTTATGGTTTTATACCTTAAATTTGATAAAAGTTACAACATTTGTCAGGTATGGAACTCATCCATGGTTTTTAAATTTGATGATAAGTAGTTCTAGTATAGTTTTTTGTTTGGTTTTTAGTTTTTTTAAGACCGTGTTTTTCAATGTAGCCCTGGTTGGAACACACTCTGTAGACCAGGCTGGCCTCAAACTCAGAGATCCACCTGCCCCTGCCTCTCGAATGCTGGGATTAAAGGCATGCACCACCAGGGCCAGCATAGTACATTAATCTTAATAGATTCAAGCATAGCAGATTTTTCAAGCAAATAGAAGAGAAAGTGTCAAAGCATAAATGCCAGATAACACTTCAAAAAGTAGCTGGGTACTCTGAATACCTGTTTAAGAGCCGAAGATAAAATCCGTTCTAGAAAAGCAAATTCTACAAATCTGTGTTGAGTGCCCGATCGCGTCTTCTCTCAGAAGTCTGCTTTCCTACAAATCAGATACTTTTACTCAATTATCTCAGTTTCCAGCTTCAGTATGACAGAAACAGATTCTTCACCACCACCACTGATTTCCAGTACACTCCATGACTTCCTCGATCATCATGGACAGTCATAAACTTCTCCCTCTGCCCAGCCCCCGAGGCATGTTGAGTGTCCTTTGCACAGGCATCATGCCTGATGGCTCCTTTGACAACACTGTCATTTTGATCCCTCTGCTGCCAGCACTACCTTGTGCAGGCCTTCAGCTCTGTCCATTTAAACTGTCCCAGCCTCCGCTACATGGACCCCCTTCCCTAAACTCCCGTTCACAGCCCTCATCCAGGCACGTATTGCCAACCGAGTCCTTCCTGTGTGTGGTCTGCTTCCCACATCCTTGTCATTTCTGGTGGGTCTCTTTCACTCTCCACAGCAGATGCAGAAGCCTGTCCCCTTCCCACCAGCCAATTTCTCTAGGTTCTTTCTAGGAACTCTTACCCCCATCTCGCTGCACTGCCCATCTAAGAGGGTCTTCAGGCAGGTTCCCAGTCAACAGATATTTTCCACTTTGTGTAGTTAAAGTCCTTGAGCTCTGGAGGAGATGGTTCCGAGGATCTTCATCCCTGTGGACATCTGTGGCTCTGTTCACTCAGCAGCTGTCCCATGCTGTCTGCTTGGCTGCATTGGGTCACTGGATCAATACAGTTTTGAAACACTTAGAAATTTGAGATGAGAAGGTACCAAGAGAATTAGAAGATACATATCTGGCTGCCTGTCTGGGCAGCATTCTCTTCTGATGCTGGCCATGAGGAGGCAGTGTCTTGGCTAAGCTGGGAGTGTAGACACTTGAGTTTGTTTCTCCTTTTAGCACAAGCCAAGCACACGGTCCACCCCTAAATATCTGAGGAGAGGGTTGGGCAGGTCCCCTCAGCCTGTTTGTCTTGTGTTTCATAGCAGCCATCAGGATCAACTCTTCCAGTTGCTTCATTTTGACAGCTAAGCAAGCCTCAGGTCAGTGGACTAATGACCCGTCCGAGATCAGACGGCGGCAGTAACGTCAGTACCCTAGCCTTGCCTTTCCGACTCCCATCTTCCTTTGCTCTACTGCACATGCAGGCGTGGTTCTTTCTCCTTCTAATGCTGTACCTATGCTATCCATGGCTGCTCTGCCTGCAGCTGTCAGCCATGTCTTGAAGAGCCTTTGGATGGATACTTCAGGTTCTTTGTGTATATACTTTTTTTTTTTTTTAAACAATAAAAAACTAGATTTTACCCATTAGCCAGTAAGAAGAGACACACTGGATTTGTTCTTGTCTATCAGGAGAGAGGTTGAAAGCCAAAAGTTGTACTTGTCCAAGGCCATCAGCTAATGAGTGATGCAGCTAATATTTTCTAGCAGTTTCTCCTTTCGTGGATCATTCCTACAGTGGCTTGTGAAGCACATGGTCCCAGAAGGCGTTATGCGAAAAGTAGATTGTAGAGCAGAGTGAGATGATGCCTTTCCAGTCTTAAGGACTCCTAGTACACACACATAGCTTTAGAAATTCTGAAAAGTCCTTACTGGAGGGACGCCATGCCATGTATTTGAGGTGAAATACACATGACAGAGAACTTCTCACTGTGTGGTAAGTGCCATTAGATATAGTCATGGCACTGTGCAGCCATGGCATTTCACTGGCAAAGCTGGAAGCCTGTTCCTCCAGCACAGCAGCTTCCCATTCTTTCCCTTTCCCAGCCCATGGCAGGCATCCTGCTTTCTCTTTGTGTTTATTCTGGTTCGAGGTGCCTCATGCAAGTGGGTTGTATAGTATTCGCAAACACTTCACAGCAACCAAACCCGGGACACAAAGAAAGGGAGGGCAGCCATATGCACACCAGCAGCCTGCTTCCCTACCAGCTAGATCTAACCTTCCACAGTTTCTGGAACCTCACCAAACAGTACCCCAGCTAGGGCCTGGATGTTCAGAACATGGGCTTTTGGAAGACATCTCATATTCAAGCCTGTTTTTAAATATTTGAGAATTCACAGTTGTTTAAAGTGTTTTATATACAGGTTTCTTAAATTCGCTTGGTTACAGAATTGTTTTTCACATGATATGCACAGAAGATATCTTGGGGACTCGTGAGCTTAGTAATAAAAGTTTCTCCTTGTTCCAAGGGTGAGAACCTGAGGCGAGAGCCAGGGAGTCATAATGTCCCTGGCCTGCATAGAAACCAGCAATGTCGTCCCAGAAGCTGTAGAGGAGAGGAGCTCACAGAATGCCCAGCCAGTTTTGACAAGAGAGGGCAAGGCTGTGAGCCCAGCATGAGGAAAGATAGGCACATTGGTCTCCACCAGTTGGCCTGTTAGCATCTCAGGTCAGGGTTGGGAAAGAGGGTGAGCCCTCCTGCGTGAGAACAGGGTTGGGTAGGTTGGTGATAAGGAGCTTTATGCTTCAAATCCACCATTTCCTCATCTGCCTAAGGAAGAATGTTGTCTAGCCGGGCCTCGTAGACTCCTCTGTAGGCTTGCTGTTGTAACTCCCTCTAATTGGCCTGCAGTGGACTAGTTGGGAGTGCTGTAATTGTGTGGGTAGGCGAAGCCTGCAAGCTGCTTTGTCTTTCAAAGACCTCGTGTGGCTGTGGTTGCCCCTTCTCCAGGGCAAGCTCAAGAAGTCACAGACGTGCTGATCCGCCAGGAGAGATGGCGTAACCCAGCACCCAATGCCTGGTGGTGTCATTTCTCTGCGCCCTAAATTAGCATGAGCTCAACAGTCTTAGGGGCACCTAAGAGAAGATGAACCGCTGTCACTGTGGGAGCTTTCTAGTGCTGCTTTTGATGTTGATACAGACGGAAAAGTATGATGAGAAGGCAGTGTCTTCTAAATCAGCCTGCGGTAAGGTCAAGGCGCACCCAGCTTCTTAACCCACTTGACCAAGAACAGATAGTGACATCTCACACTTGGAGCGAGGGCCTCCTACGTTCTGAGATCTTTAGATGAAAGCCTCCACTAATGCAAAACTGTCATGATTCTGTGGGGCTTTGCTCTTCTGTAAATAAAGACTAGTTTATTCTCTGACTCATCTGCTGCAGGTGAGTTCAGAGCTGGCCTGTTTCATTGGCCCCACACAGCCAGGTTCTCTGTTTCCCCAGGATTAGAGATGTATATGTAGTCACTGAGACAAGTGCAAGGGAAATTCTATGCAGACTCCAGCAAGCTTCTTCCATGAACTTGTTTTCCCATCTCTGCACATCCCTAATGGATCCCTTCTCGTCATGGGTTTGTGACTTTTACCAAAGTTTAACATGAATTCAGTTTCTAACTGTAAAGCTGTGCAGAGTGGCTGGAATGAACAAGGTATTATTCTGGGTATATGGGTTAAATAAGTGAACAGGGCTACTGAGCCCAGTTGGAGAAGAGATGAGACAAAGGCAGTCATCACTGAGACTTAGGAGACAGGTGTAGGAAGGTCATCTGTGTATCCCAGTAAGAGAAATGGGGACCGCACACAGGCGTATGGTGCACACAGGCATATGGTGCATATGAGGAGGCTGTTTCCTTGAGGTTTTCCAGAATTTATTTTAGATTCAGGGTTGTTTGGACATAGATGGGTATCATGTCAAGGCAGAGAATTCTTAGAAAGCTTTCTGCTTTAAAAAAGGGGTGCTGGAGAGATGGCTCAGAGGTTAAAGAACACTGACTGCTCTTCCACAGGTCCTGAGTTTTATTCTCAGGAACCACATGCTGGCTCATAGCTACCTATAATGAGATATGGTGCCCTCTTTTGAAGGCAGACATTCAGGAAGAACATTGTATAGACAATAAATAATTTTTTTTTTAAAAAAAAACTTTATTTACTTATTGGAACTGGAACTACAGACAGTTGTTAGCTGCCATGTGGGTGCTGGGAATCGAACCCGGGTCCTCTGGAAGAGCAGACGGTGCTCTTAAGCGCTGAGCCATCTCTCCAGCCCCCTAATTTTTTTTTTTTTTTAAAAAGGTTTCTGCTTAAACAGTCTCATCAATGCTTTGTACAGGATTACCTCTAAAATGTATGTGTGTATATGTGTGTCCTCACATGGGCCCACACATCTAGATGTATAAATCTATGCACATATGTGCATGACACTGCTGCCTAAGTTGCAGTAGAAGCCAGAACAGGGAGGACTCAGCTTTTGGCATTTTTCCAAACCAACTTTTAAAGGCCAACTGGGGTGCCATAATAATGCAGTCCTCCTGCCCTGTGATTTTACAAGGAAAGACACTGAAGCGTAGATGCTAATGACTCACAGAGCCAGTGAGTCAGGGCTAGGAATGGGTCCTCCAGCCTCAGACTGGCTGTGGCCACCTTCCTGTGCCTCCCACTTTGATCACCAGACCAAGAGGCTGGTTTTCACCCCACCCCCGTTCTCTTGCCTGTGTATCACTGCCACCCCCACATTTATATGATTAGTTTAAGATGGACAGGATAGGGGCTGGAGAGGTAGCTCAGTGGTTAAGAGCACCGTCTGCTCTTCCAGAGGACCCGGGTTCGATTCCCAGCACCCACATGGCAGGTGACAACTGTCTGTAGTTCCAGTTCCAGGCAAACACCAAGGCAAATAAATAAATAAAAAAGTGTTTAAAAAAAAAAAAAAAAGATAGACAGGATATTCACTTTAGCCCTTCTGTATCATTTTATAAGGTTAATGTAAGCTAACTTATATAGTCTAGTGACAATAATTTCAGAAGAATAAATTGTTTACTGAATTCCTCAAAGCCGTAGTAGGACACAGAAATCTACACCAGGCTGAGTCTCCCTTTGTTCCTCGAAGCTTTAACCCACACATTCCAACTCTTACACTTATAGCCCAGAACTTTCCCAACTATGGCTCACTTTCCTGATGATACATAACAAAACGGCCAGGACCAGGAAAGATCTTCCCAAAGGGCAGGCAAAGGAAAGCTTCAGAATTCATACTGTGCTGCACAGTGACAGCATAGGGGTGTTATTTCCTCCCAGCTACTGACAGCTGTGTCCTCAGACTTTCTTCTGTATTACCTTATAGACTGTAATGCTCACAGAAATGTTGTGTCGAGGCTGTTGGTAGCTTCAGTTAGCTGACACAAAGTACCTGGCCATTGCTGTACAATAGATACTGGCATTGGAGCCCAGGTCTCTAATTATAGAATCATCTGTCTTTCTTCCATACCATGTGACCTCTAAATAACACAAACCTTCAATACTTTACATTCTATCAATTGCCAGATCAAAACCCTGCGCATCGTTAGTATTAAAGCAGCTAAATATATTTTAGCTTCGGCCTTGGAAGCACAGTAGGTAAATTGTAAACAATAAACCCTACAGGCAAAGCCTCAGGAAGTGAAATTGTTGTCTTGATTGAAATCTCAGCCCAAAGAGATCCTAGTAAGCTAGGGTTCGTGGAGTCCTGTTCCAGCATACCAGAGGTGATGGGCCCCTTCTGTCCTCTAAGGCCAAGTGCCAGGGGTAAGTCTGGACAGCTTCTTGCCGCCCCAGAGAAAACAACAGGCAGTTCCTTCTCATACATATGGAGGATAGAGATGGTTTCTGAGAAATACATGGGTTCATTGTGTCGACCTGTTGACTTGATAGAGGTAAGAATCCTCATGTGAAGCTGCACTGGCCACACCTTGACTGAAAGCTGGCGTTGACTGGACAGGGAGTATGGTGGGAAAGGAATCCCAAATGGAAGACGAGAAGGAAGAAGAGTCTAGAGAAGGAAGTAGTTGAATGCAAATCAAAACAGATACCAGAGGAAACCCAGAGTGATGAGCGAAAGCAGTCAGATGAAGTGGCTGAGGCAGGACAAGTGTTAGTTAAAGATAGGGTGAGGCAGGAATGCATGGCACACAGGAAGGGTAGGAAATCGGTCAGCCACATCCCGGTGTTAACTAGATAGAGCAGCCTCAATTCTCTTCAAGGCCGCCTGCCGGGCTCTCTTATGGACCACGGTAGACAGTTCAGTCAGGCCTGCGGAGAGGTGCCCTTCCACCTCCCTGAGATTGTGTTTGCTGCCCCAGCAGGAAGGCCATTTCCAAGTAGGAACACTCATTTACTGGCATCCAGATTTGCCCCTACACTACAAAGACCAAAGTGGAGTCTAGGGAGGACCTGTGGTAACAGTTCATCCAGTGATGCTCACCCCAGAGCCTTTACTATACACATCTTAGAAGAGTTGTCTTGCAGTGCCTTCAGGAAAGACACAAACCCGGGTCTCAGCTATTGATGATTTCCCTTGTAAAGATGCTGTCCCGTTAAAATGTCTTAGTTACCAGCACCGTGTACTTCCCAGTGACCTGTAATGACTTAATGTGCTTACTCTTGGGTCCGGAGTCACAGTGATACACTGAGCTGATTAAAAATAGCATTCTAATGAAATTGTTGGGCGTGTTGTAGTATTAGTCAGCTACAAATGGGACGTTGTTTCCTGAGGAAATTAGATAAACTGAAAGTTAGCTTGAAGGGTCAAAAATTTTTTTTTTTTTTTTTGGTGGGATTTTTCTGCCCTTCCTTATGTTTCCTTTAAAATTTCCCAGCTAATCGTGAGTCCCACCCGGACACATATTTTCACACTTACTACAGACTCAGCTGCCTGAATGTCAGCATGATGTAAGAGGACAAAGCATGAGTGCAGCATCCTGAAAGGAAGAAGAGAGGACTTTTAAATTCACATGCTGCTTATGATTAAAAGTATGAAAGAACACCATGTAAAAAGCTTTCATTCTCCAAAAGGGAATAGGAAGAGATAACATGTATTTTTATCTGACATTTTCTCAGTCCCAGACCTGTAGGATGTCTCAGTACTGAGGAAGCACACAGACATGTTTTGATTTTGTGATCATGGGTGTTTTGTTTTGTTTTTTGTTTTGGGCTTTGTTTTGTTTCGCTGTTGGGTTTTCTGTGTGTGTGAGGTTTTTGTTTTTTGAGACAGTTTCTCTGTGTAGATCAGGCTGGCCTTGAGCTCACCTCTGCCTCTTGAGTGCTGGGATTAAGCATGTGCCATTGCCTGCCTTTCTGTTTTTCTGTGCTTGATTGTTTTTGTTTTGTTTTCTTAAGATTGAACCATCATTTAAAAAGTAAGACATCTTATATTTAAAAAAAACAGCTCGTTGTGGTGACACATGCCATAGGATTTGCTGAAGAAGGCAGAGGCAGGAGGATTACAAGTTTTGTGGTTTTTTATTTTTATTATGAATTAAAGTCACATTTTCTATCCATGTATATTCTTTTTTTTTTTTTTTTTTTTTAACTTTTTATTTATTTATTTGCCTTGGTGTTTGCCTGGAACTGGAACTACAGACAGTTGTTAGCTGCCATGTGGGTGCTGGGAATTGAACCTGGGTCCTCTGGAAGAGCAGAGGGTGCTCTTAACCACTGAGCCATCTCTCCAGCCCCCCCATGTATATTCTTGTTCAAGGTCCCTTCTCCCTCCCACCCTCTCCAGTCACTCTCTCTTCTCCCCATCTCCTTATCTCCTCCCCAGCAAGGGCAGGAGGTCCCAAGGTCCCAACATGGCTTAGTTCAGCATCCACTCCTGGCAGATCCAATTTCCTCACCCCCACATCAAGACTGAGTCAGGTATTCCTCTGGAGGGAGTGAGATCCAAGGTGCCAGTCCAAGGTGTTTTAGATCCCAAGCTGTTCAGTGGTTGTAGTTTGCAACATGGACATGCTTTGCTTTGTGCTTTTTTGTTTAGAGTCCACTAATGAGTGAGCACATCCTCTGCTTCTCTTTCTGGGTTTGTGATACCTTGCTCAGGAGTATATTCTCCAAATCCATCCATTTGCCTGCAAATTTGAGGATATCATTTTTTTTTTCTTACTGCTGAGCAGTACTCCATTGTGTAGATGTACTACAGTTTGTTAATCCATTCTTCAGCTGAGGGGCATCTAGGTTGTTTCCAGGTTCTTGCTCTTATGAATAATGTTGCTATGAACATAGTTGAGCTAATGCCTTTGGAGTGCGAATGTGAATGTGCGTCTTTAGGGTATTACACCCAGAAAGGATTACAAGTTTGAGGAAAGCCTAGGCTACAAATCGAGTTCCAAGACAGCTAGAGCTGTTAGACAGAGAAACCTTGTCTTGAAGAACCAAAAATAAATAAATAAATAGAGAAATAAATAAATAATAATTTTATTATGCTCTGTCTTTAAAAATAGGATGACCTGTCATCTTGGAACAAGCTTCTTTTCTGCCCCCACGTGTTCCCACATCCTGTGTCATTCTTGTTAGTCTCCATGGTTGTAGTCTCTGGCCACAGGTATTGGTTGTTATTTACAAGCACATCACAGTGTGAGTTTTGTAATGGACACAAAAGACAGAGACAGCGGCTTAGTTTCACTTGTTCCCAGTGAGTGCACTTTGCTCAAGCATGTCACCTGTCCTGTGGCATCTGATCTTCTGCAGCTCATCCCACGTCCTGTTTCCCCTGCTGCAGTGGTCTTCCTGCTGTCACGCTGACACAGCCATTTGCTTCATTAATCATTTCTCAAGCTAATTAAATCCTATAGCATGATAATGAGGTAAAAAATAAAAAAGAAAGAAAAAAGGAAAAGACCGTCCTTTGTAAAACCACCTTTTGTGACTGAAGGGATGACTCAGCAGTTAAGAAATCCTTGTGCTTGCAGAGGACCTGGATTCAGTTCACAGCACTCACATGGCAGCTCAACACTGCCTGCAACTCAGCTTCAAAGAACCAACATCCTCTTCTGGCCTCCGTAGGAATCAGGAAGGCAGAGAGTACACAGATACCCAGACAGACAAAATACTCATATACATAAAATAAGTTTAAAACCATCTTCTATTACCTTTTTCAGAGTTAACCATAATTAATCCCTGGCTCTCTGGTGGGGGTGTGTGTGCACGAGCTCGTGTGCACGCACTCGTGTGCGCGCTCGAGTGTGCATGCGTTCATTCCTGATGCCTTTCTCTGTAACGTAGTTTTTTGTTTATGTTGTTTAACGTAAGCAGCATGATGTTGGGATATTGTCATCTAACTAAGGGATGACCCTGACTGGCATACACCAGTCTCTGCCTTGTGTACTTTATGCTCTACCGTCTACCTGAGTGTTGATATTTCTCCATGGCATTTCAATAATTGCAGTACTTATTGTGCTGCTGCTTTTGTGATCATGTGTCTGTTTCCACGGGGTTGTGAGCCATCTGAAACTGTCAGTGCACATCTTCTGCTGTCAAATGCCTGTCAGTAGATCTTCCCTAAGTCAACAAGTGGATGTGGGGTTTTTGTCCCTTCAGTTATGTAATTCTAATTTAGCTGTGCATATAAAATTTATCTGATAATTTAAATCTAAACTTAAATATTCTAAGCTACACAGTCAGCATATTAGTATAAGTTACAATTAATCTGCTTCTCAGGTCATTTCCTAATGATTTAGAATTAATTTTGTCTTCCTCCTCTTAAAAAGAGCTAATAGTAGTTCTTAACCACTCTGCTACTCAGAAGAGAAGTTTGCATGTCATCTGTTCTGATTGTAAGAAGTATTGGCATCTCATGGCTTGGTTTGTGTATTTTAAACAAGTTTATGTTTTGGCATCTTGTCAAAGCAGATAGTATTTTGTATGCAATCTTTAAAGGGAGTATAAACGCACAGTGGCTGTATAAACAGGGCTTCTGTAAAACAGAGCCCTATAGTAGAAAATAGCTGGGGCTCATGAAGTGAGCCTTGTCTAATACAATGTGAGTCTTTTGCTAAAGGTTTTCATTTAGTGTCCTGCTGCTGTTAATAGTCCTGATTAAAGAAGTCCAAGAAAACATCTATCATCAGATTGCTATGGGATGACTTCCCTGCGTGTGTCATGGTCCTGCAATGTTCTTGGGCTTCTCAGCTGAAGAAAGTAACTTGGGTGTTTAGTTGATCTTTAAGCTGTTTTTGTTAGAAGTAGATGATTTTCATACTCCTGCGTTGAAATGAGACTTTTAAAGAGTCTCACAGGCTCTCATCACCAGGCCCTCTGGAGGAGACACCAAGGGTGAGTGTGGGGGAATATTTTAAAATTTTATTTGGGTATTTAAGACAGTAGGAGAGGTGGGACTGTTACCAGGAGTGAATTAGAAGCATTGATGATGCAGTCTACTTGCACAGAGTTGACAAATAAGCAAGGGCAAATTTGACAGTAAAGAAGCGGGAAACTGAGTCCACAAAGGTGGAGAGTGAGATCCACCTCAGGGTGGCAGCCCATAAAGCTCTGTTTACTAAGGTGAAGACCCTAGAGGAGGTGGGTCAGGAGTTCTGCTTTAAAGGTCGGTGGAGAGGAAAGAATTCTGTGTCAGGAGCTGTCTGTCACCAGACCCCAGTTGAAGAACTAGCTGGAGACTTTGAATTCAGATTACATGTTGGAGTATAAGTTCAAGTGGCATGAACAATAAAAAAAGAAATGAAGTGGCTGTGTCCATACAGATACCCTGTATTTATACAGCGTGCTGGAATTTACAGGCTCCTTTGGAACGTTAGTGCGCTTATCTGCAGGAATGCTGGTGGCAGGCTCTGTAGGGGACTAAGGAGGCAAGAGAAGAAGGAACTCTTGACTTGCTCTCGGTTTCTGGGGCTCTGATGACAAGGAAGAGAGAGATAGTTTCGGTGAGAGAGGATCATCGTGAAGCTGGTGAGGGGAATGATTTCATCTTAAAAGTCAGGCCTGAGGCCAAGAGCAGGGAAAGTCAGAGGTTGCTGGTGAGCTTTGTAAGAATACATTTTTTGAAGCTTGGTAAACCCAAGAGCCAAGGTCCAAGTGGGTGTGGTGGGCTGCTGTGGGAGGCCATGGACTGAGTTAGGTGTGATGGGCTGCTGTGGAGGCCCATGACTGAGTTAGGTGTGGTGGGCTGCTGTGGAGGCCCATGACTGAGTTAGGTGTGATGGGCTGCTGTGGAGACCCATGACTGAGTTAGGAGTGGTGGGCTGCTGTGGAGGCCCATGGACTGAGTTATGTGTGGTGGGTTGCTGTGGAGGCCCATGACTGAATTAGGTGTGGTGGGCTGCTGTGGAGGCCCATGGACTGAGTTAGGTGTGGTGGGCTGCTGTGGAGGCCCATGACTGAGTTAGGAGTGGTGGGCTGCTGTGG
>PVIH01010234.1:32192-54575 GCA_004025045.1 Sigmodon hispidus | reverse complement strand
GGTCAAGTGATACTTGTAAATCAGAACTGCAGAAATGCCACAGTTTGTAAAAACGAAACAGAAAACCAGCAGCCTGACAGCTTGAGGTCATGTTCTGTGCTGTTTATTTGCAGTTTTATCCCTTAGGAAATAACTGTGGTTCACATGTAGACAGTTGTATAGAGAAGGCACATGACAGCAGCATCAGAGGAAACGAGTCATCAGTACCACAGCAGCAAGGCCCAGGGTCAAGTCCTATGGCTGAGGCTGCTCACAGGCAGGGCTTCGTGTCAGTAGACAGTGCAGGTTATAGGTCCCCCAGCAGCTTGTAAATGAGCATTTTAGATATCAACTGAGCGTGATAGCAAAGATCAGCCACTTCCGTTGGAAATGTAACTTAGCATTCATCCCTTGGGGTTATTATTATATGTCACTATATCTTTAAAAAGAGAAAGAGAGAGAAAGACAGAGCATCCTGTATTGCTTAGTTCAGGAGATCCTAGGCTACAAAGTGAGGCCCCATTTCAAGAAGAAGAAAAAAAAAAACTATATCAACTTAGTAAGGCCATAGCCAATTGGATCAGATGAACTCAATTGCTCTTATGCCTCAGGCATATAGAATGGTTTGCATGCCCCACTCCTGCTGGACTGATACCACACCTATGTGCTAGGAAGAGCATGTATAGCCAGCGTAGTTCTCTGTTTCTTCCAACCCTCCACCTAGTCATCTCTGTACAGGATTGAAAACACAAAGCTCATTCTCAGTTCATCAACCCCGTGCTTCAGCCTGGCCTGAGTAAATTTCATCACACTTCAGTAATTCAGATAAATGGCACCCAGAGTGGGACACTTGCCAGTCATTAGGCCCTCTGTGTTCTCTCTGCCCTTCTCACAGTTGGCTGATTCTTCAGGGCACACGTGCATAGATACAAGGCTTCAGAGGCCAGCATGAGGCTGGCCAGAATCACAGCCCAGCACTGTAAGAGCCAGGCTAGCACCCCAGTGAAGGACACACATTGCTCTTGATGGAATCTGAAAAGGGACACTTAGCTTTTGTTTATCAGGCAGTGCTCACATTTTCTCTTGGATTGAAAGAGAAGAATGATAAACCATTGGTTATTAGTACAGGCTGTCTACTTTGAAACTCAGCCTTCAAGAAAAGCAATGTTTCTTTGTCAAATAAGTCAAGGTCTTTGTGTGTGGATTTATCCCTTGAATTTAGTTGTATTTCTATAATTTGATTAATTCTTTTGTTTTCAAATAGATGCTATAATTTTGAAAACAGTAAAGTCAAAGGCATTTAAATAATAGCTAATATAAATATTACAAGTAAACACAAGTAGATTGTCTCCATTTAGCTTGCAGCTTGGCTAGGTAGTGTTGGTGTATTCTTACAAATACTGGGATTTCTCCCTCCGTCCAGCACATTTGCAGTAGAGTAGCAGCATAGCAATCATGAGACAGTCACCTGCGTCCCAGCCGCCCACCCCTCACTCATGAATTGCCTGTTTCTCCACATAAAGGGATAGTGGTACCCACTTTGTGAACCCACTCTTGGTGACACTTAAGATAATAAACACTATAGTTGCTATCTTATAGGAAATTTTATTATATTGCAGAAAATATCAGTGATGAGAAATAGGGATAGAACTTCTTTACTGAAATTCCATCATCCAGAAATGTCCAGTGTCTCTGCTTGGCTACATATTTTATAGACGTGGGACTATATTAAACATATGCCGCATGTTTTACACTAGAATAAATGTATATATCTCGTTACTCAGCAATGAGAGGGAGTGGTTTTCTGGGTCTTTCTTCTTCCTCCTTCTTTCTGACATGCTTCGTTTGTGTTTATTTGTAACAAAAGTTTTATTAGGCTGACTATTAAATGTTGTTGAAAATATTTTCATTGAAAGTGACTATTAAAATGTAACTCCTCTCTTAAACTCACTGTTTAATGACTTTCCATCTTTCTCTTAGCTGACTCTGAAAGCTTTCAGTGGAAAGCAGGAGCAGGCCCTCACCTCTTCACGTCCAGAGTTTTTCTTTGTTTTGTGGAGAACTTGAGGCTACATTGGTAGAAGGAGCCTGGCCGCTTGACTTTGTCTTTCTTCTTCCATCTTTTTGTCTTTGGAATCAAAATGTGATTCATAAAACCAAGCCTCTTTGAAAGTTTACCCAATAGTTAAGGGTTTGTTGTTGTGGTTTGTTTGTTTTGTTATTTTTGTTTTTTGAGTCTTATCATGTAAAGCCCCTAGTTTAGGGCTCACTCTGTAGACCAGGCTAGCCTCTGCCTCCTTAATGCTGATCAAAGGCATGTGACACCATGCATAGCAGTTTTGATCTATTTTTAAAGTCTTCACTAAGAATGACATTTGAAGTGTGTTATGGTAAGAGATTCTACAAGTTTTAAGCTTCTTACAGCAAGTGTTGCCCCATCTCTTACAGAACTGACACATGAGGATGGCATCCAGGCACCCATGTTGGGTGAGGATGGGAAATGAGGGCTGCTGGAGCTCTTTCCAGGTACCCTGGACTCCACTGCAGCTCCCGTCTCACTGGGACAGTTCCATGGCATTTCTGCCATGGGAACTTGGCAGTAGGGACTCCCTGCCCATGTTCAGACTTGAAGGAAGACCTCTTTTCCTCTGATACTCTGATATCTGTGTAGGGTCTTGCACCCACACAGTGAAGGTCCAGATGACATGCATTGTGAGCTTACTGTGTGAGGACCTTCACTGATTCACTGATGCTTCTTGGAAATTCTGGAGTGAAAGGTTAGATTATCTCTGTTTTGTAGATGACAAAACTCAGATCTGGAGAGATGAGGAATCTCTTTAGGACTGATTACTCATCTACAGTGTTGGGTTTGGGTGACCTGCATTCAACTCTTAATCACTGTGCTCACTTCTGCCTCTTTTTTTCAGAGCACCTTCTGTTAGGCCACAATTGAAGCCATCAAAAGCGTTTGAGAAACCCTGGGACTCATTTTATTGAGACTCAACCTAAATTATTTCTGGGGATCCCATCAAGATTGGCTTAAATGAAACTAATGGGGTAGGATTGTGCTGTGAGCTAAAGTTTTTTAACCCAGTCATTGGCTGATGAAGAGTTTTATACAATCTTTCAAATCTATAAAGTCTCTCAGATTGCTAAATTATAGATAATTCCAAATCTATAATAGGGAAAATACCAAGTATTTAGCTTGAAAATACAAGTCCAACTTTGGAAATTACTTGCAGCACCTTACGTTTATTGAAAGCGCTTTTGTAGGCTCCTTCTCATTAAAGTGAAAAGTGAACAGCAGTAGATCAGATGCTCACTCGGTTATCATCTGGTGGATGGATTGTTTTTTTTTTTTTTTTTTTTTTAAAAAAACTTATTTATTTATTTGCCTTGGTGTTTGCCTGGAACTGGAACTACAGACAGTTGTTAGCTGCCATGTGGGTGCTGGGAATCGAACCCGGGTCCTCTGGAAGAGCAGAGGGTGCTCTTAACCGCTGAACCATCTCTCCAGCCCCGGATGGATTGTTTATATGATACAGTTGTGAGGAATTAAAGCATGTCTGAGCGGCCTCACTGTGTGTATTAATTAATTGATATCCAGTCACTTACAGTACAGTAGGCACTTTATAGAGGCTGTGACTCCCTCTACAAAACATGGCATGTGTTCAGAATGTCTCTTATCTAGACATGCTGTTTTAGAGATAATTGTAAAATATTACCCTCAGCAAAGGAAGTGATACACAGCGCTTGTGTACAGATGAAGAAGTAGCCTAGATTGGTTACGTATAATTAATTCAAGATGTGTGAAATCTAATTAACAGAAGGTTTGTCTTTTAGCTTTGTTCTGTTTGTGACCTGCTCTTTGACCTTTAGGAAGCTGCAGCCCTGCCCCCACGTCTTAAAAAGAAAGAAAGAAAAGGGAACATTTCTGGCTTAATTAATCCCTTTAAAGGAAATGTGATAATCTAGCTGTGTAAGCATATTTGATTTTTCAAAATATCAACCTAAGTATTAGTAGCCTCCCTTTTTTCTACACGATTCCACAAAATGCATACCAAGCAGATGGCACAGACAAGCACATGGGTTATTTACAGCCAGTACAGTAGAGAAGGCATATGTGCTAAGCCCTCTCATCCCTGCTCCCCGGGAGCCATTAACACATTCATTTAGATGAAAGAGGCCCGGGTTTTTTGCCTTGGGCATTTCTGCTCTACTCCCCTGAAGGATGGCCATCTGTGCTGCCTCCTCCCTGTGGCCTGGCACTGTCCCCTCCTGCCAGCCCAGTCCCAACCCTGCTCTCTCTAATGCCCCGTACATACTCATGGAGACAGCGCAGGTTGCAGCTGCTCTGTATTTCTCACCCAGCAAGCTTAGCTCCAAGCCTGTCTGACATCTCTCTGAGGATCCAGGAAGCCCTTGATAAAAGCTGTTCTTGGGCATGTTCAGTTCCGTGCAGTTCCTTTTAAGTCCTTCTGAGCCCTATCCACACACCACACACTGAAAAAGTCATTAAAACCAAGGTTTCTTCTTTTGTATGGGGTTTCAGAACTAACATTCCTGGTCATCTGGTCTACCTGGAAAGCCAACAGCCTCCTTTATGCGTCAGATATACCAGATACTCCTCTCCTTTCCCACCCACCAAGGGAGTCATGTACATATTCTTCTTTTCTCAAATAATTCTTCTGGGCCAACAATTATTAGTTATAGTTACAGAAATATTTTCTACCCCAGATGTAGTCTTTTTGACTTACTTTTGAATTCTACAATTAAAAAATTACACACACACACACACACACACAGAGAGAGAGAGAGAGAGAGAGAGAGAGAGAGAGAGAGAGAGAGAGAGAGAGAGAGCTGTAGAAGAGACTGTCAGTGAAATGCTCACTGCACAACCATGGGACATGACTTCGGATCCCAGGCCCCATCTCTGCTGCCTTGCCTCCTGCTGTCCGCAGTCATAATCCTGCTCTCCCTAAGGCTCTTCGCATGTTCACGGAGACACAGTGCTGATTGCAGCTGCTGTTTCTCACTACAACCAATTTAGCTGCAAGCCCACCTGTTTACCATCTTCTTTGACGTGCTACTATTACATTTCATGTCATTCCACATTCTCTGTCTAGTCAGTAGTACTGTGGGTCAGCCCGTAAGAGCCCCTGGGCCTGTGGTCTTGGTCAGAACAGGGGCTTCATCAAGACACTTCTAGTAAAGAGATTATTGCTCTTTAAAAAATACAATTATTATGTTTTCATGCTATAGTTACATCATTTTCCCATTCCATTTTCTCCTTTTGAACCCTTTCATGTTTTCCTCATTGCTCTTTTAAATTCATGACCTCTTTTTTATTAATTGTTGGAGAGAAATTAATTTTTTATTTTAAATGTATAGACTATTATACATTTAAATTTAGAATATTATGTATATTTCCAATATGACCTAAGACATAGAATATTATGTATATTTCCAATATGACCTAAGTCTATATAATGCTACTTGTGTATGTCTATCTTCAGATCTGGCCATTTAGTATTGGAAAACCAATTGGTGTACTCTCTTCCCTGGGGAAGACTATTTCTCCCCTCCTACTATGTCTTCGGTTGCCTGTAGCTCTTTCTGTAGGCTTGAGGCCTGTTGGGTTCCATCACCTCCATATTAACATGTCTAACGAGTGCTGCTGCTGTTGAGGGAGTCGTGATGTTGAGACTTTATGAATGTAACTTCTGACATTCCTATGAGGCTCTTCTCAGAACAGACCTCTCAGTTCTCTGTCACTCATAGTCTTTCTGCCCCTTCTTCAGTGCTTCCAGAGCTTTAGGAACAGGAGTTAGATGGATGCACTGGGACTGGACTCCACAACTGCATCTTGATTGGTCATGATTTCTATAATAGCCTCTGTCACAAAGAGAAGTTTCCCTAGTGATGGATAAGGACTACACGGATGTGTATAGTTGATGATTCCATCTTTTATTAGAATTTTTTGCTCTTACACAGAGATCTCACAGAATGTAGGAACAGCAAACATGAGTGAGGAAGCCTCTTGGGGCTAGAAAGCCATTAGAAGGGAGCCCACTCTTCATCCCCATGTTCTCATGTCATCCTGTCTGTCTGCTTCATTCTTCAGTCCGTAGGCCAGCCGTAGCCCTGCTTGACTGACTTTGGTCTCACTGGGTCCCACAGTGCCCAAATGTGCTTAGCCACAGTTACCCTGTATCAGCTATAAGTTCAGGGTCCTTGTGGAGCAATCTGATTGGCTTAGTGTTTTCATTGTAAGCCAGGCCATACTATTTGTAGGTTCCTAGCCACAGATGAATAGGTCTTTCCTGGGACAGTTGTTCATCTCTGTTCAGTCAGATGTTAGACAGCTGCAGTCACATGACCTGCTGCTGACCTTGAGGCAGGACAAACTTCTATATGGGACAAGGTTGGGGCAGTCACCCAAAAGTCTATACGGTAAAGACGCAGTCCTCAGTCTACCTCTTCTTCTGGATTCCATCAGAATAATACAGAAGCAGTTTTGACCTACGCTGTCCAGTGTTAGCAAGGCTTCCATTTCTAGGTCTGAGCACTGCGCTATGTGAATACCATTCCCACCACCAAATCAGCTACTATATATTAGATTTAAAGCCTTTGCTTTTGGATCTTGACTTGATGACTTCAAGACTTATTTATTCCCTGTTCTTCCAGCAACTTAGTAAGTCTAAAGAAATTCTCAAGTGATGCCACCCATCACAAAAAGCATCCCTCCGTTTTGTGTCTGAAGCTGAGCCTCTGGAGTCAGCAACTACAGACTGTTTACTTGTAGGAACACTGGGTACAAAAGGCCATGGGTAGTTGTGTTTGCCACATACAGCAGTTGCTGCCGGACAAGATTTGTTCCCAGTGCCAATGGAGTCTGTTGTTGATTGGGGAAAACACTCTCATTCATGCAGGGGCAGTGGCTTGTCAGTGTATCATGCTGTGATACAGTGAGCAGAGAACAAGGGATACTTTGTAGAAATAGTTTAAAACAAGTAAGCAACAGTGCCCAGGGGGAGGATCACAGCCTCAGAGAGATCTGCTGGGAGCGAATAGGACATTAAGAAGCATAGGATGTTCTGATCTGAATATCTTCTCTTGATATTCAGGAGGCCTGATAAGCAGGCCTTGCAGACTTCATGCCTGGCTTCACACACAGGGTAGGCTTGAGTCAGGGACAAGGGTGTGCAAGCATGTGTAAAGTGTGTTGTACTGTTGGAAGAGACACCATGCACTGGTTGATTTACTGCTTCCCAAGCTCTCAA
The DNA here is from genome assembly GCA_004025045.1 of Sigmodon hispidus. NCBI lineage: Eukaryota > Metazoa > Chordata > Mammalia > Rodentia > Cricetidae > Sigmodon > Sigmodon hispidus. The sequence continues at coordinate 47,313 of PVIH01010234.1, read as the reverse complement.
CATGGAAAGAGCCATGAGCATTTAATGTAATGCTCTTTTCAAGAAATTAGAATGGTTTGGGATGTCTGTGGATTGAACAGAGCTGAACAAAAATGTAAGACTTACAGTTAGTTCATGTAGGAGGTGACAGTTGGAAATGACTCTGCTGATCAGTGAGTGCCATGGAAATAATATGCAGTAGCTACCAGCCTGACTCAAAAGGAGTCACAAACCGTGACAGATTGCTTTTGTAATCTAATTCCCCTGATGGCCTTGGAATACTCTGAGCAGAGGCCTGTGTGACTCAGAAGGCTTTCCCTAGCTCTCTTCACATCCTAGGGATGCCAGGAGGGGTTGGCCCCTGTGGAAAGAGCATTTTGCCTCTCTCTCTCTTTGCTTATATTTATGTTCTCCAATTATCACCTTACTATTCCTATAAATCTTTGGACCCTGATGTTCAGTCATTTTATCACAGGCATCTGTTATATGCATGAGACAGGATTCAGGTTGCAAAGCAGTTTACTAAAATATTATTGCTCTCTTTGAGCCACAGCTCTCTGCCAGAAGAACTACTACCTTCAATGAAAGAATTATTTCTTTATAAGGCAGTAAAATTAGTCATTATTGCCTACCTGATGGCAATTAGAACTAAAACCTGGATGTCTGTGACTCATGGACTGTGCTTGTGTGTATCAGTGTTTCTCAAACTTGAGTTATCTGGGTACCACATCTGCCACTTATACAAGCAGTTTCTCAAATTTATCCTTTCTATTAGAAGAATGACATTTTATCACCTCAAGTAGAAAGCCAGCATCATTGAAATTAAATTGAAATCCGTCCTTGAAAATAAGAGCTGCTGTGGGTGTCAGAAAAGACCCAAGCCAGTGACTGTGTGTCCCTAGATAAGGAAGGGTATCGGGTGTCACATTTGTAGATCCCTCTGGCTTTTAGGGTCTGAGAGTTTCACAGGGAATGAAACTCTCATTTTGGGGTCATAGGTTATTTAGCACCACCAATCTATCATCTCTGTGCTCTAAAATCACCTAGGGTGTCCCTAGTTCAGTGGTTCTCCGCCTTCCTAATCTTGTGACTCTTTAATACAGTTCCTCCCGATGTATTGACCCCCCCCACCATAAAATTACTTTGTTGCTACATCTTAACCATAATTTTGCTACTGTTAAGAACTGTAATGTTGGGCTGGAGAGATGGCTCATCAGTTAAGAGCACTGACTGTTCTTCCGGAGGACCTGAGTTCGATTCCCAACATCCACATGGCAGCTCACAACTGTCTGTAATTCCAAGATCTGACACCGTTACACAGTTATGCATGCAGGCAAAACACCAATTCACATAAAATAAAAATAAATATTTTTTTTTTAAAAAAGAACTGTAATGTAAATACCTGGTTTTTGAGGGTCTTGAGTGACTCTGTGAAACGGTTGTTGCACTTCCAAAGAGTCGCAACCCCCAGGCTGAGAATTGCTGTCCCAGAACCACACACTGTGTAGCAGGGCCTGCCCGTCCAGGGAGCTCAGAAACCCCCCTCTTTGCTTTTTGCCAAGGAATGTAAAAAGCACTTACTGGGTACCCCCATGCATCTGAAGGTGTCAGTCAAGCGTGCTACCTCTGAAGAACTGCTTTAGCCCAGCAGAACTCAGAAGGCATGAATCTGTGCCTTAAATCCGGAGGCACATTGTGCATTTGTTTGCTAAGATAAATCTAATTGGGAATCATCCACATTCAAAGGAAGCAAAGGGGAGAAGAAAAGGAAGAGGGAGGGAGAGGACCCTGCTGTAGGCCCAGTGCACTGCCTGAGTTAAGCATGATGCTAGTGACTTCCACTTTAAAGATCCGAATTCATTTTTCTGTAGTGTTTTTGTTTTTACTTATTTTAGGAAAAAAAAAATGGAGCTTAGCATAAAATACACAGGGATTTTTTCCTATGTGGCTGAAGTAAGATTTTTTTTTTTTTTTCATGAAATGAATGCCCGTAGTTTGAGTGTTCTAAGATGTATGCTCGCCTGAATAAAGCCTTCTTCTGGCAAGCATGTCACCAGAACTTTGCAGTAGCACCAGGCACCCCGGCAGGCAGTGGGTGTGGGGCCCAATGACAATGTCAAGCCTTTGACACTCCTCTGTACCCCAAATGTCTTCCTCCCTTCTGCCTCCCTGTGACCCAGCAGCTTGACCTCTGCGACCTACTTGGTGGGTTCTTTTGGTTTGGGGTTGGGTTTAACACCCACAAGCTGGAGTGGGGTGGGGAGAAGGAGAGAGAGAGTGTGTACTGAGAGTACTGACCCCCTCTCCGGGGTCTCTCTTGACGAGTTGCCTCTGTGCAAGGGCAGGACAGTTCCCCCTGGGCAGCCCTCCCTACCCACCTTTATGTCTTTCTGTCTGAGCCCAGATGGCTGCTCTCTTGAGCTCTTACAGGCCCTGGGGTATAATGGAGTCTGCTTCTACAGGCTCTAGCTGGACCACAGTAGGCCTTGTGGTTTTGCTGTGCCCCTATCATTTTTTTAAATACCTCAATTGTTAAATTCTCCTAAGATGACTGTAACTGGAAGGGGCTGCCTGTCACCTGATGGTGCTGCGACTGACACAGTTGTTTCTTTATTGCTGCTTTGATCCTTTTGCGACCCAACTGTATACTTACTGCAGAAGGACTGACCTCTGACCTTAGCATTAACAGTAGTGTGTCCCCAGCCAGTAGGATTTCCAAATTGCAAATGATAACTTAAGGGACACCAGATCCTTGTTGGGGGTTAGTGGGGAAGCTGTCACATGTGTTAGCCTGGGCTAAGGAAGTCCCTTCTGGTTGTAAATTAGAATTCAGAGAGATAGGGGCTGGGGAGGGGCCCATAGAGATTAGGGGAGGGGAGGGAGTAGAAAATTGATTAGAAATAGAAGAGTAACTGCCCTTTGACATCCCTACAAACAGTAGTGACATGATATGTCAGCACAGGGACCAGCCTCCTCTGACACCCCCCACCCCCCCCACCCCACCCCCGTGTAAGAATTGAGACTGTTTGCTACCATCCTGGGCAAAAGCTCAGCATTGATGATTATGTTCTCACTATCATCTGCTAAGTAGAACAATTCTTGTAGACCACTAAGTATGTCTCAAGATCGGAATGTAATTACCTACATAATGGACACAGTTTTGTTGCAAAAAGTGTATAAAGAATCCCTCTGTTAAAATGAATCCCTTCAGTAGAGCCCTTGTTAGAAACCCGTGAAATGCCCAGTCTGTGTCTACCCAGTGCATGCCGAGAGAAGGCACTGGCCTTGTGCTGACCCGAGGAAGAGAAGCTGAAACTCAGTGGCCCAAGTGGAACAGATGGCTATGGTGGGCAGAGAGCATTGGTGTCCAAAAGACGTGAGTCTGAAATCTGCTTAGCTCCACTTCTCCAGTAGATACCGAGAGAACCAAATGAGGATGTAAAACTCCCGGGGCATCACTTCCTGCTCCACAGTCGTCTCCTCCCCTCCCCTCTCCATCTGAACCCTATACTGCTGTCCTCAGTATTTCACATCCAAATCTCAGATCAGTGGCAATCGGTAAGTGTATTCTGTGGAGTCAATGAAGACAGACCCAGGTGCCCCAGCCTCTCGAAATAAGTCTGCAAAATCGTCAGATGAACTCCTCAGTCCCAGGGTAGTAATGAAGCAACTTCACCCCCAGTAGTGGACCAGCGAGGCAGTTCTGACTGCTGGAGGGCTGCTGAGGGCCAAATGATTGAGAATGGTGCTCAGTGCTTCTCCTATCTGTCACTTATGTAGTTCACTTTAGCCTCTTCCTTTGGGGGTTGGAAGTGGGTGGTTGTCCTAATTTGAATTGGCTATCTATTGCTGTGATAAACACTACAAACAAAAGCAATTTGGGAGGAAAGGGTTTTTTTCTTATGGTCTTCTAGATACATCCTGGAGGAAAGTCAGAGCAAGAACTCCTAGGAAGGAAATGACGAGAGGCTGTGGAGGGATGCTGCTTACTGCCTACCACCCCGGGGATGGCATCCCCACAGTGAGCTGGGGCCTCCCTTATCAATCGCTAATCAAGAAGATGCCTGTAGCCCAATCTGATGGAGGCATTTTCTTATTGAATGAAGCTCCTTCTTCCCAGGTGACACTGTTCAAGTTGAGTTGATGTTAAGGAAAGGGGTCATCTTTGATAGGCTACTGTAGAGATGGAGCTAGGTTTAAGGAGATCACCTGACTCAGTACGACACACTCTAGTGCAGGAGGCAGGTCCACTGGGTTAACTTTCAGAGCTGTGCACTCTTGGCTCTGGAGAGACAGAGGAATACAGAGTAGTTCTTCTCTGTGTGCAGACATCAAGTAGCCTAAAGGAGAATGAGCAGTGGGGCTTTGAGTTGTTTAGTAGATGTTAAGGGCCCCTCAGAATTGCACTGGCGTCCTAGTGGGTAGCTGGGTAGCCACACTCTTGATTCCCATTGGGAAAGACGGGTTTATAAGTCAACTGGAATTTCTTAATCTAACCCTCCCTACACGTCCCTGTTCCCTTCCCATTGTTCTTGTGTGTGTATGGCGGGGGAGGGGGGTCCTTCCATTCCCTTGAGAGCTGTTGTGATCTCAGGAGGAAAGGAAGCTGCTGGAAAAGCAGAACTGATAGAAGAAGGTAATGGGGCCAGCTCTGGGCAGTGCTGCCTCCCTCCTACCTTTCACCCCTGCCCCAGCTTTTCTTTCACACAAGCTACATTTTTTTTTGTTTCACTTCAGTATTTAGAAGGCTTATAATTTGATTATTTTAGTTTGCGGTTATAAATGACCTTTTATTTGGGGAAAAAAAAAGAGGCAGTTACTTAAGAGAGTGGATGACTCATTAAGCAGTGGGTGACACTGAATCGACCCCATCCAACTGATGACCACAAGGAGGCTGTGGCCAGAAGGGTGGTCAATAGACGATCGGGTACCAGTAGTGGAGGGACGTAAGTAGGGTGTAGAGTGATGCTGACCGAGCCAGCAGGAGGACCCAAGAGGGAACAGGGGTACAGGGACAGGACTAAGGACAGCCGACAGGCCCTGTTCCTTGACCCCAGAAGATGGACCAGTGCTAGTCTGACTGTAGGTGAAGATGAGTAGGTTGAATGAGGCAGTCTACCACCAATGGCAGCATGTATGTAGGATTACGAGATTCAACAGAAGCATACAGGATGCACAGTGAAATCTGAATTTGATATATACAGTGAAGAATTTTTTTTAACTTTATTATTTATTTACTTATTTGCCTTGGTGTTTTGCCTGGAACTTGAACTACAGACAGTTGTTAGCTGCCATGTGGGTGCTGGGAATCGAACCCAGGTCCTCTGGAAGAGCAGACGGTGCTCTTAACCGCTGAGCCATCTCTCCAGCCCCCGAAGCATTTTTTTTAATGTAAGTTTGTCCCACATTGTGTATCTGAATTGAAGTTTAGCCTCATGTTCTGATTTACTTGGTGATGTTTTTGCTTGACTGTGCCCCCAACATTTGACTAGTTCTGTGAGACCTTTAGTAAGGAAAAGGCCAGACAGAAGGGGTTGGGGCTGACAGGATCTTAGTTGGTGGGAAATTTAAGGTTCTAAACCTCTGCCCTTCCTTGGAGAATGCACTGTAGGACCAAACTGCTGGCTTGCATCTGGTGTTTGTCTCAGCTGGCAGCAAGGGCTTCAGAGGCCTCACCAGATGAGTGAGGCTGACAAAGTCTCCTTGAGTTTCTTCCAGTTAGGATGAAGGCTCAAAGGCTCGGCAGGAGCAGAGTTCGGACCCTAACCCACCATCTTGGTTTTCTAAAGCTGAAGGAGGAGGACTCAGAAGCAGTGGCCAAGGAAGCCTCAAGTAGAGTCAGGGTTTCTTCAGCCCTCGCTGAGTTCTTCAGTGGTGGATTCTCAGTGACTCTTGCAAGTGTCCATGTAACAGAAAGAGCATCCTTGTGGTCAGAGACCCGTTGTGTTAAGTACTTTGGAGGTTGTTGTGTTAAGTACTTCATAGGTAGCTCTTTGTTGCCAGTTAACAAAGACTGGGGACTGTAAGCAGTCTTTCCTCTGTCCCATCAGCCAGCTTCCACATAATGACATGGAGACCTCACTAATTCTAAAACCGTAGTCTTACTGTAGGCTTGTTTCTAACTAGCTCTTATAACTTAAACCACTTGTCGTTAATCTGCATGCCGCCCTGTGGCCTGTGGCTCTCACCACTGCTCCTGCCTGTCCTGTTTTCTCTGTGTCCAGCTGGAGACCTCTTTCTTCTTTCCAGAGCTCTGTGTGTCTGGAAGTTCCGCCTATACCTTCCGTTTAGCTTCTTATTAAACCAATCACAGTGGCATATCTGTACACAGTGTAATCAAATATCTCAAAACAAGGGACCAGAAAGTTGAGGTGATATCACTCGTGCCAATGGGTGAAGTGTGGGACATGTCCATGTCCCAAACCTAGTCATGAAAGTGAAACTTAAGAGTACATCCCCTTCTGGCTCATCGAACACATTCAGTGGTTTCACAGTACAGTGCTCAAATCCTGTATGGGGCAGAAAGGTGGCTCTGCAGAGCTCCCAGAGACCAGCTGGGAAGAAAGAATCCTTTGAGGCCAGAGCAGAAGCAGGTAGCTGTAGCTCTTTCTAGAAGGTTTCACCAGCTGGAATTTGAGCTTTTGTGCTAACACACGTGGCTGAGCGCCGAAGAGCTCATTGCCTTCATGTTCTGTATTCTCAGGTCTGTGGTATCGCTTCTTGGGCTCTTAATGCCACAGGAATGAAATGTTCCTTTAAAGTTTATTCGGTTTACTTTAGCAGCTTTTGACATAAACAGTAGATGTGAGGATGAGAAGATCCCAGTGAACCCAGTACACACACAGCAGTATCCGATCAGGAGCTCAGCTTGTGGGAAAGTATTTAGAGGGCCACTCGTGGGAAAGAGGCTCCTTTTCTTTTCTCTGCTTTTTTGTGGTTTGCCCCATTCCCAACTTGATATATATTTTCTGGCATTTCCTTGGAAAGTAGAAATCCAATACCAATGCAGTGCTCTTTGGGAAGATGGAATTCTGTGGGTGTCTTCTTCATGGTTTCTGCCTTTGGATGATCTCACTTTTAGATGGTGACCACAGAAATTAAATTATCCTTGGCAAGATGTTTCATGATTTACTGCAGTGGAAGCAGGTATTTTGATGTTTGGAGGTGGAGTATTCTGTGAATAGTGCAGCAGACGTACATAATTCTAGTTTGTCTGGGAAAGAACTTCATCTAGACTCCGGTCATCTGGTACCAGACTGCCATCTCCTTGCTAGGGAAAGCATAGATGATTGAAAAACCTGAGAGTTTTCTCAAAGCCGACTGAAGCTCACCTTGGTAAGTAGTAGTTCCCATTGCCTCCTTAGTTGTTTAATGATGTCTATAGAGTTTTATCTGCCAAGTGGACTGCAGACATCTTGAACCTCGAGATGTTCAATATTTACCTCGTCTTCTTTGTCACCTACACAGAATGTATAGCCTGAGCGTCGCCTAGGGCCCAACAGATTCACACTTCAGACCAACTAAAACCCAGGCAGGGCTATGCTGCTGCCTGCTCACAGGAAGGCTGTCTCAGAATGCTCACAGTCTTCTAGCAGCAGTGGAGGGAGAGGAAGTTGACACGTCAGTGCCCAAGCGAGGCTGTGCTCTGTCACCATTGCACACACACTGTTTTTGTAATTGGTTCTTTTTTTTCTCATTCATTCTGGAGCACTAGAGACACCCCTGACCTACTGATAGTTCAGAGCGAATGATGTGTTCCCAGGCACCTCTGTTGCTGATGTAGAAGCTGTTCTGAATGTTTGTATCCAGCATTATCCAAAAATTTCCTCAGCCAACATGTTTTTTTCCATAAATACTTGTTCAGCTAAACTATATAAGAATTATCATTTGTTCTGTTCCATGGTGAGGCAAATATTATAGAAAAAAAGGGTAACTCCATTGAAAAGCCAGCTAATCCTACATAAACAGCACATAGAGTCTCACCTTGATTATGGTGGACCCATCGGCACTAACGTACCCAACTGCAGCCCACCTCAAATGTAAAGTGTTCTGTTCTCTGTCTAATGGGAGTCACCAGGCAGCCTAATGCTAAAAGCTAAGCCTTTGCTCCACTGAGGAGTGAGGGGGTTAAACTGCTGTCTGGCACCCTGAATGCCAGCCAGGACTCTAGATCTCATCAGGTAACAAAGGCTGTGGGCCAACCATGTCCTCATACCCATCACCAGTCCTTTATTCTGGGTGCTTTATTATATGCTGACTGAGGTGTTTTCGTTTTGTGTTTTCTATCTGTGAAGCCTGAGAATAAACTGCAAGAAGAATAAGGCAATAGCTGTGAGACAATAAAACCCACGTGGAGGACATTGCTAGATTAATTTTTCATCAGTTCTCCCTTTAAATCACGGAAATTCGGCGTTTGCCATGTGGACTGCTCCCTGCTGGGTTTTACCCCTTGTCCATAGAGCTAACAGTAATCTGGCGATGGATTCCCCGAGGGAAGAGGAGGAGAGAGACCATTAGACCTGTACAGGCGAGGGTTAAAAGCTGAGTTTTCAGAAATGCTGTAAGCTAACCTGTTCACTAGGAATCTTGCTGCATCATCCTTACAACTTAAAATCCCATTTTTGTCTTGATATTTTTGGAAGTAGATAAATAGTATTAACTTATGCCCCGGTTTGGGGGGAGGGCGATGACGGAGCCATGTGACAGATTTGGAAAACATGGCTGCAGTCGGTACTGTTTCGGACAGTAGTGAACTCCTCCTGAAGCTGACTCAGTTTTTATACAGCCTTTTCCTCCCTGCATCACATGTGTTGTCCCTTTGGCAGGCTGTGGTCCGGCCTCCTGCTATCCACCCTGAGTGATGCTGAGGACCGCGGTGCAGAGCCAATTGGCTGAGGAGCTTGTCCCCTTCCTGTCCTTCCTGCCCTTTGCCTCATTTCCAACCCTGCTGGGGTGATGTCTCATTACTTGAAAGAAAATTAAAAAGCATTTTACATTGCTTAATACAGATCACTAATTGAAGCTCCCCTAAACCCAAGGAATTTATTCTCTCATTGATGTGTGCATAACTCCTATTAACACTAATAACGTTGTTTAGAATCAAAGAGCCGGCAGAAACCCATAATAGAGATCCATTTTGATCCTTCACAAAGTGACTCACACCCACAGGGCATCAACAAGCATTTGAAAGATAATTTTTACAACTCCTTTTTAAAAAGTGGAGCAGTTACAGAATCTATCATAGAATGCTCATCTGAAGTCCTTCAGAATTAGGCTTGACTGTTGCCATGGATGCAGTGCTCCACTCCCAGGTACAGATCGCAAGCTCTGTCCATTTTGCCTTTGGCTGCTGTGACTGCTCATTTGCATTGGGGAGCTGGAGTTCAGGAGGCTCAGGGAAAAGAAAAAAAAAAAGGGATGTAGTGGATGAGGAAGACAGCAGGCTGACCTCCATACTCATCTCTGCATTCACCTAAGTTTCCACAGCCAACATTAGCTGATGGTTACTCATGAAACACAGCCAGGAGGAGGAGGAGAAGGAGGAGAAGGAGGAGGAAGAGGTTGGGGTTCTCATTACTTGTGGAGCTACCTAAACTTAAAATTTCTAATCCTTACTGTAGCAGAAGGACCACAAACAATCTGTGCTTATAAAAATGGATACTTTGTAGCTAGAAAAATCCTTAGCTTCCGCCTAAAACAATGCGTACTGGGGTTAAGGTGGCCTTTTCTGCCAGGGTCTAGGTTTTTGCCAACTTGTGCATTTACAGTCAGTGAGAGGAGTCAGCTTCCTCGCAGAACTGCATGGGCATGTCTCTGTGTCCCTTCTACCATACCCTGCCCAACTTCTCTCTTTTACCTTGTCTGTAGCAGGAATTGATTGATACAAATGTTTCCACTAATTAGAAAATTAACTCAGCTTGGGAGGACAGTAGGAGCTGTCTGGGAGGCAGAAGCAGGCAGATGTCTTGAGTTGGAGGCTAGCCTGATCTATATAGTGAATTCCAGGCCAGCCAACCAAGGCTACATAGATAGGCCTTGCTTCAACAAAACAGACAAGCAAAAATGTTGCTTATAAAAATAAAACATTTTTAAAAGATGAGAGGGAAAGCTGTGAGTCCCTTTCAGAAATTTTGTAGTGCCAGGTCATAATCTCACTGGTTCCCTGGCTGGCTGCATCCCACCTAGCTTTACTCTTAGAATGTGGTTGTAGCTCCCCTCAACTTTAAAATCTTGTACCTTTTTGTCTAGTTAAGGAAACAAGTATTTCTATAATTGTGGAAGAAAAATGACGTGTTTTCCCTTTAACAACCAAGCCTCATTTCTTAAAGAGTTAATGTAAATCTTCTGAGGAAGGAATCAGGGTTGCCTGTCTTCCCATAGCATCGTCCACCAAGCATTGGGAAAGTAAGAACAAGCCCAGAATACTTGCAGTTATTTTCACCACAGTCCTGTGAACTGGGTCAGAATTATCCTGTTTTACAAATGAGGCAGCTGGGGTGAGAGCTAAGGGCAGCCTTTCTGGGGCCGCATGTCCCTGCTAGGTCAGAGCCTCCTGGGGCTTGCTACCCAGCCCGGGTGCACAGGACCAGTGTCAGCCCAGGCTCGTTTGTTCCCAGAGACCTAACTTGACCTTCTGGTGTGTACCTTACAGGGTGCCTGGAGCATGACCAGCACTCACTGTATTTGTTAAATGAGTGTGTTGTCACAGCCAAAGAATTTATCTCATCCTGGTGATGTCTCTGGCCACTTTTGAATCTATTTTGAAACCTCTTTGCAAGTGAATTTAGAAATACGCATATTAGGGCTGGTGAGATGGCTCAGCAGACAGAGGAACTGAGCTTGATCCCTAGAACCCACATGGTAGAAGGGAGAGAACTGACTCCCACCCAAACACACCACGGCACACATGTACCACCAACGCACAAATAGACTACACATCTAAAAGTAAAGTACTAAAAAATGGAATAGCATCATTAGTATTTGACACCCAAGGTAGTGCTGAAAAGGCCTCTGACTGATGGCCATGTTTCTCGGCAAGTCTCAGATGAACAATAGAAGTAGAGTTATAAGGTAGAGGCATAGCTTCTCTTCAATGTAAACTTCTATAGAAAGAGGTATCTGGCCCCATCAGGCCAGAGGTCCAGACCCGCCTGCAGCTGCTCAGACACCCCCCCCCCAAAAAAAAAGAAAGGCTCGGACGCTTATATTAAGTTTATCCTGCTTGGCTTATGTCTCTGGCACATTGCTAGCTAGTTCCTTTATCTTAATTCAACCTATTTCCATTAATCTGACCTGCCACATAGCCCGTGCTCACCTATTTCATTACATCTTGCTTCATGGGCAGCTAGATTGTCTCTGTCTTAACTCCGCCCTCCTCCTACCTATGCTCCCATTTACCTGCCTACCTATGGTGGCCGCCATGACCAAAACAGTTCCTTTATTTAAGGAATTATATGCACAGCATATGGAAAGACATTCCCACATCAAACTTCTATAATAAAATCCTTGGCTTTAAAGTCTTCTGTAGGCAAGGTAGTGAGCTATAAAGAAATGAAAATATTTCTTAGTCACACCCATATCAACACCCATATCACAACAGTGTTGTGATGTGCTTATTTCCTGTATATAAGCTTTGATCTCGATTCAATATTATAATTTTCTGATATGACTAAAGAACTGTGGTGCTTTCTGTTATGTGAACAAGCTAATTATAATTATATAGCCATTCCCTGTACTCTTAGTCTGCACTTAAGAATTGTTACAGTCAATATTGTAAATAGTATTGTTGCAAATGTTCTGGAAAAAAGTTGGCCTCTGATTATTTCTTAACGCAAGAATAGACAAGTGAATAAAGACAAACTTTCATACATAAAAAGATTCTAAGTAAAAATTCAAAAGAAAAATACTTTAACCCTTCATAATGTGAGAATAAGGTGGAGAAGTGCTTTGGTGATGAAATGTTTATCATCATGAACCCCTGGGTTCAACTCTCAGTGCCACAACAAATAATTTACCAGAAGTTTCTTCTTTCATTTTATATAATGTCTTCCGTTTCATTGGCCTCTGTCCTTAACACGTGTGACTTTTACTTGTCACCAGCCTTACCTAAAGTATGATCACATGGTAAAAGCCTGTTTCTAAGGATTTTCTTTCTCTTGTGATTGCCATGAAGTCAAGGTTTCTATCTGTTTTGTTTGCTGTTGTGCCCTGGCTCTCTGCCCGGGTCTGACACGGTATCCACTCAGTCAGAACTTACTGCATGTATGAGGGAAAAGCATATTCTCCCCCCACACACCCCTTCCTCCCCTTTCTCCCTTTTGTTCCCTCCATGGACTCCCAGACAAGTAGTTATTTCCTTATCCTAGCAATTCATGCACTAGTTCAAAGGAGAGGTTATGGTAGTCAGGAGCTTAGCTCGGACACTAGACCAGTGGGCCATCAAGGCTTGGGAATGCATCTCTCTACAGCATTGTAATCTAAGCTTGAGCAGTTTAATTCATTTCTTTCTGGTTCATCATTACCTGCAAACCAGTGTAGACCCCATGTATTTGGTAGATAGACTGAAGCCCAGCACAGAACTTGATGAGTAGCAAATATCAGTAAATAGCGGCTGTTTTCTCTTACTGATTCTCAGCAACAACCTGTTCTGACATAGAGATTAATTCAAGAGGAAGAGAGTCGTGTGAGCTTTGAGGCTGATTGACCTGGTCTGTTCCCCCCCCCCGTGCTTTAGTGTCGGTGACTTGTCATATAGGATTGCTGTGAGGACATGTACCTAAATGCCTCAGCTGTTCATTATGGTGTCTGGTTAGACGAAGCGACAGCGTCTCTCTGGTGGGGATTTTGTTTGTATGCATTGATGTGTGTACTTCTCTAGCAAGGCAGTCTCCAGCTTTAACTTTTTTGGTGACAGGGAACTTAATGCATTTTTCTATTATTTGTCTGTCGTATCCATGGATGATGGGAAACATTTTCCTCAGAGTGGTCCTGTGGATGGATGTGCCTCTGTCGCTTTGTTAGGCTTGCGTTCTGCACACTGAGTAGCAACAACAAGAGAAATTGATTTCCTCCCGCTTCCAGGGACAGGAGGGTTTTTCTCTTTGGGTTGTAGATGGCTGTCCTTTCCATGTCATCACACCTGACCCTCTTCTTCCTCATTTTAGCTCCATTTCCTCCTAAAGTTCTCATCTCTAAACATGCAAAGTCCCATGAGATGCACTGAGGTTTAGGATCTAAATCCCTGAATCTAGGGTCCATAACAGTGTCCTTGAATTTTTGTCTTTTATTTAATTAAATACATGGTAGCCGTGACTGTTGAATTTTTAGCCTGCTCCCCATAGGTTGATAGACAGCTCTGGTGGGCTGTGTCTTCTACCTAGAGCTTTAGGATTTGCTTTTGACTTGTCACAGAGATGGTTTCGGGGGCACAGGACCCTAATGGATGGGACAGCCTTCTGCAAACCCAACAATTACTTTAGTTCAAGTCTCGCACACATTTTCTGTAAAAGCCAGATTACAAATATTTTCATCTTTGTGAGTCATACAGACTCCTTTGAGACAGTTCTGCCATTGGCATTTGAAAGCAGTCCAGACAAAGTACAAACAAATGGGTGTGGCCATGTGCCAATACATTTTCATTTATCGACATTGAAACTTGAGTTTCTTTTCTTTTCTAGCCATTTAAAAATGTCAAAACCCAGTCTTAATTCATGTGCCACACAGAACCAGACGCCGCCTTCCCCCTGCTGTAGCTGCGACTCCTTCGCTGTGGCAGAGCTTGGTTTTTCAACCACAGGCTCAAAGGGGCTGTCCTGGGTGGCTTTGCTTTGTCCATATAATTCTGAACTGATTATCACATTTGATTTCGGTCTCTTATCTCCATTCTCAGAATTCATGATAAAGAATTACTTGAACAGCAGGTGTTACTCTTGTCTTAGGAGAACTCCAGCTAGGGACTGGGGGTAGCGATGGCTGGTTAAAGAAGCCACAGTGTCGTCCTCGGGCAGTTTGTGGAATTGTGGGTAAGGTAAGCATCAGAGAGCAGCAGAGCTTCCGGTGAGAAGCGCTGCCCCTTGAGGAGCTGATACTTAGGGAAATGGAGTGACTGGAGGCCACAGTTCTGCACTGTCGGTGTGGAGAGTAGAGCAGCTCTGGGCCCAGGCTCCCTGGCCTTTATCTCAGGGTAAGTGAGGTTTCTTCCTCAGGAACCCCACACCCTCCAGTCTAAACACAACGTGCAGGGCTATGAGATAGAGCCATTGTGTGTGTGTCTCACTTCCTGTGTGGGTAGCCTTCATTCTTAAGGTGCTGGCCTAATTACAGGATGAATCTCTTCTCTAGAGGGTCCTAGAAACGAACTGTGCATGAAGGCCAGCCTGACTGGTCTCCTACACACCAGGGTCCCTGGGACTGGCATTGCGTTGGGTGAATAATAACAGGCTGACTCTGACCAGAAGGCTGAAAAGAGGGTGTCCCCAAACCAAAGGGCCCTGTCTCCCTACCTATGACACTGGCTATTCTGAAGTTGACTTGTTGCTGACTCGCTGCCAGGGTGAACATCCTAAGGCCTGGGGAATTCAAAGTCTAGATGGAGTTCTGGGAGTTCTCAGTATTGGATAATCCCTTGGAGATTATCCACCCACCCAAGCACCGCTGTGAAGTCAGGAGTGGGTTGGTCTCATGCTGTGATGCTTGAAGGAAACCTTGAGTGTCTTCTATGAACCATAGAATGAAAACCTCTTTTCAAGATTTTCCCTTCTAGAATGTTGCAGGCTATACTAAGATGTTGCAGGATGTAAACCAAGGTTCCAGAACAAAATTTTGATATATATGTAGTTGGCTACATTAAAATAAAATTAAAATAGTGTTACTTACTGAAACTGTCTGCTTCTTGCCATCCTAACATAACAATATAAAATATCTTTACCATGATAGTCATCTTAAGTGAATAAAAGCCACAATCTAATGAAATGGCACTTTGAAGCTTTTAGCACTCACTCTAAATCTTTGGATTATCTTATCTCCTTTAAATTAATTCCCAGCATTCCTCTGCTTTCAGTGCTTACAGGATTTCTGTTTTGTTTCTGATTTCTTTGGGCTAATGCCAATAGTTCTAGGTTTTTTTTTTTTTTTTTTTTTTTTT